>QWTY01039216.1:0-16652 GCA_008033365.1 Pseudorectes ferrugineus
TCTTTTATATGTCACTCTGGCTTTCTCAGAAATAAAAATCAAGGCAATGAATCCCTAGTTAGACAATTAAAACAGTGGATACTGAAATGCTTTTCAGAGAAATATATGAGGGCGCAGGTGTGACTATCAACAAGCTCTTGGGTTCTCTAACCATGCAATTACCATATTAAGAGAAAAATACACAGATATAGGAAGTCAGTTGTAAAAACAAAACAGAGTAATGGGCTACAGTTTCCCTGTTTTTTCCCTACTGAATGATAAAGATGTATTTGTACCATTTCCTGACCCACTACATTGAGATTAGGATGAATTTGATTTGATCTCACTACAGGGTTCCTGAGTTTGAAGTATCCGTGGCAAGGTAAGCAAAGCACTCAGCAATTCACCCTGAGAGTGCCATCTTATCTATCCCTTATTAAGGGATTAATGCAACACTGGCTGAAATTGGTGAGGTTTTTACTGCAGAGTTAGTAAGAATTGTGAGCTCTCAAATATGACAGAAAAACAGGGCTCCTGCAGCCACTGTGGAACACACAAGAAGAAACAGGAAATAAATCTACTTTTTAAGTGTCCTAGTGTTTACCTGCAAGCAGTCTGTAAGCTCACACCAAACGCATCAGATCTTTGTAACCGATAAACAGAGGCAATTCCCTTTCACCTCTACATGGAGATAGCCTTGTTCTTCAGGAGGGTGAGCCACAGGTCATACACACAGGCAGATTTCTGCAAGGCAGCAGGGTCACTTACCTTACCTTAGTCATGGAATATGGCACGTGCACTGGGACAGAGTCCCCAGGACCTTCCTTTGATACTGTCACAGAGGCTGTGTTTCAGCTTTTAGAAGTGCTCTTCGCACTCCACTGCTGCAATGGAATGTTTGGATTTAATTCACTACTACTAATAAAATAATATTTATAAATATAGGTACTTAATAGACAGGAAGTGTTCTGTGATCCAGCAACCAATATTTTTATTTATTTATTTATTTATTTTTAAAGGCCAAGCTTAGGAAAAATGAAGCACCAGGGCTGCAATTCAACCCATACATCCTTACAGAGCAAAGCTTCCTGAATCTTTCAGCTCCAGACAGCACCTGCCCAGAAGGCAGTTTGCACTAGTTACTAGTGAACGTGGACTTTGCCCTTCCTTAAATAACACGTGTAAGAAATACCAGCAACACAAACAATACTCTCCTCCTCATCCCCTCCAGTAGCTGAAACAGAAATTAGCAGAATCAGAAAGGCAAATAAACCCACAGCACAGATGACGATGCTGAACAAACCTGAAAGCTGAGCTGCAGTCTGGTTTGCAACAGCCCTTCACCTTCACTTGGAACAGCCAGCCTTGGAACAGCCAGCCACGGAACAGCCAGCCACAGAACAGCCAGCCATGGAACAGCCAGCCATGGAACAGCCAGCCATGACTGCACTGATGTACACATTAGGGATAAAGAGTAGATTCACTTACACAGTAGTTGCACTGACAGTTATTTATTCAATAAAAAGCAGCTCATGTCCACCCTGTCACAAATCTCTAGTAAATAGATTCTATTTATCTCTCCACCTACTTCTTATTCCAGTCTTCCTCGCCACTCATTATTCTCTCAGCAGTCACAGCATCTGAAGCATTGCTTCACCAGCACTCATTTCTTCAGTTCAAATCTCACCAGAGACATCCCCCACTAGGAAAGCTTGATCCCCACTCAATAGGATTATTGCTGAACTCCCTCCATGGGCTCCCAAACCCCTCACAGCAACTCCTTACTTTGCCCTAGGCTGGTCACAGTAGGCTTTAACAGTAAGTCATCTTTCCCTTCACACTTCTTGGGGTCCATTCTTTCAAGGAATTCCTTTGCTGACAGGTTCCATATGACTTTGTGTTCATGTTTCCCAGCTTCAGTGACTGGCACAATCTCACTTCCATCATAGCTGACATTTCTCCTTTTCTTTCCTCAAAGTTTTCTCAAGCAACTCTTCTCACTGAAACCCTGTGTCTTTGCCATCATCTCCTTTCTTCAGCTGCAACGTGCTAAACCCAAGGTTTTGTTCAAGCACATTGGAGACAGAATTACAGTTCATGGAAGGCTTTTTGAGATCATAAATGTCTGAGATCAGAGGTCATGTATCAGTCTAATACAACGTATATTAAATGTGTCCTCAAGCTGTGTTTGATGCATCTGTAAAAATAGAAATAGCAGTAACAGCAAGGAAAGGAGTAATTGCTGAGAATTTCCAAGAGCTGTAGCACATGCCAGGCATAAAAGAAGGAGATGACAGCAGCCAAGGTTAGGCTCCTCTGTTGGAATTGTCTACTTGCCCCTCATAGCAAGATTTTGCGCTGAGCTCTCCTGATGCTCATCAGCACCAAGAGGACCAAACGAAAATCCATTTTCCCACAAGTTAAGGTGAATAGCTGGTAGGTGTGCTGGGAACGTCATCTGAGGATTGTAGCAGTTTGTTTTCCTTAGGTAAAAGAAGAAAAAGGTATTGTGCATCAGAAAATACGAAAGTGTCCTGAGGCTTCTCCTTGGACACTGTTATTCCCACGTAATCCATACCCTAGTCTTTCCTTAGGCATTGTCAAACAGAGAGAGAAAGAACAAGATTTAAAAGTTCAGGATGTCATTTAGGGCACGGTTAAGGGTCAAATTAAGGAGGAGAGCAATGGAGGAAGGTATTGGAAGGTGGGAAATAGTGTCAAAGGTTAAAATAATTTTAAGTTTAAAAACCCCCAAACAACAGAGAGTGGGAAGCCAGTGAACATGAATAAAAATAGAGCTGAAAAACTCTGAACATCAAAATATTCCAATATATAATATATGATCATTCCTATCATGTACATACCGGGAATAAAGCCAAGACACTGGAGCAAAAGAAAGGGAAGAATATGAAAGAGAGAAGGAAGTCTAGAAGAAGTATCCATTTCAATATTGAACCACTTCACAGTTTTCCCAGTTTCACTAAAATAGATCATTACAAGCAAGTAGCATTTTCCAGAGGGAAGCTAGTTAATAAAAAAATTAAAATATTATCAGCTTTTGCTATAAACGATACTTGTCTCTGTGCCCAGATATTTTGCCTTTGGGAGCAAAGCAAGTTTTTTCCCCCCATCTGCTGTTATTAGAGAGATTTTACAGTATTTCCTCATGCTGCCTCCCCATGGTTCCAGGCAATAACTTGGTGTAGACTGGGGCTATGGATAGATCATGATAAATTTTATAGAGAGGAACAAAAGATGACATATCTGGTTCTAAAAAGTTAGCTTTCAGGTCATCTGCTGACAGGTTCCATATGACTGCCAGATTACTGTTTGAGTTAAGGTACTGCCTAGGAATATCAGACAGAAACTAAGAGTCTATTTCTGAATACAACACAGAGATAATTAACATAAATTACACCACTTCTAATAAATTACAACACTTCTAACAAATTAAAAAATGCTAGCTAGATCTTGTGCCCAGTCAGACAGTTTCACTGCAGAAGCTCACAATCTAGGAGTTGGTTCTGACACAGTGGAGAGACTAAAGAGGAAAGAGTGACAGGAGCAGGCAAGAAAATAGGCAACAAAAAAGCAAATAAAGTCTAACAGGAAGCCAGGACTTTGAGCATGCAGCTCCTTATTTGCTCAGTCTCCATCTTCTAAAAGCTGCGACAATGTTCCCCCCAACACATTTTGCTATAGCACCTTTTCATCATTTCTGTTTTGTTTTATTCAGCAGTTACTCAAAAGTTAGATAATGGAAAGTATTCTTAAAGGTTATGAAAAAAGCAGAGTAGAGTTCAAATTTTAAACAGACATGCAAATGAGCCTTGCCCTTGCCTCTTCACTGGAGGAGAAAAAGGTGGGAACTAATATTGTACACCTCTGCTAAATACTCACGTGATGTAATAAGACCTGCACTAAATAAACTCTCAAGTCAACCACATTTAAGAAGTTCACTGGAATTTTCTGCTTTTTTATGGAAGGGTCTTCTAACTAACTTTTGCAGATCATTCAGTATGAGGTCTTACAGAGCTACAGACATGATATAATCTTCCCTAATTACTATCAACCATTATTTCTTCACTATTCATCATTGTTTTTCACACTCTGGTAGACTGCTTGTCCTCATTTTAATCAGTCAACTCATCCCACGAGTCAGAATCTGTATAAATGTCAAGTCAATACTTAATTCTGTTAAGGCTGAAATTGAAAACCTTATCTCATAAACCAAACTACATTTTGCAGTCTGGGCTCTGAGTCAAAGTCAGGTGACGTGAGAGAAAGTTCAGAGAATCAGAAGAAATTCCTGGAACATTTTGTAAGCCTGTGACAATAAATGGCGTGTCTCACCAAATTCCACCTCAGGTAGATCCCTGCCACCTTACACTAGAGTACACTGTCACAGGCTTACCATTTCCAGTAAAGATTATTGTATTTTAGTAGGGACTGATTCTGCATCCATTAGTGGCCTGCTTAGTGCTGAAAGGCTTGATGAGTTGCTCGAGATATCTAGAATAGTGTATTATCACTCACTTTTTGGAAAAGCACCAGGCAGACTAACAAATGTTTCTCACTCTCTCATTATTTTTATTTAATTAATAACTGAGGAGACACTTTAGTGCTTTTACCTGCAGGAAAATTCTGTAATCCTTAAACACAGAGAAATCACAAACCACAGAGAAATTAAAAGCATATATATAAAGCTGCCTTTAAACAACAGTAGATACCAAATCTACAAAGTTTTTCTAATTTCAGAGCTTCAAGAGGACACCATTTTTGTGATTTACAGGAAGAGAGGAGTAGAGACTTGTGTTCCTGCTTAGATGTTTGCTGGGAACTCAGTCTCCCAGCATGGTGACTTTTTTCTTGATGGTTTAGATAGATAGATGTACGATTGAATTTACAGCCAAATTAGCTTCATAATATTAGTAAATGAGACTGCACTGCTCTGTATTTATAGTCTTCTTGGAAATGTGAGATTCATCTGCTCTTTCAGAGACAGACATCAATGAACAGGCTAAGAACTCCAAGTCAAACATTTTCCAGTAAAAATAATTTCATCTATTTTTAGGTACGTATTATTTTACTTATTTTAGGTATAATCAAGCAGATGCAGTAAAACCACGGGGTTTTGAGCTGCTGAGCACCCTGCATTTCTGTCAAAGGTACACTGAAATAAGCCAGGTAGGAGGTATCCCTGGACGGGACCTGCTCAGCCCCAGAGAATGAGGAACATTTTATGGCTCCTCAAAACACCGTAGGGCTGCTTTACAGGGACTAGTGAGGAAAATGCAAATAAAACAACACAAACCAAAAATATCTGAGCCAGGAAACATAATAATTTCTCATTTGAATGGGTCCTACAGCAGAGCAAGTGCAGCCTTTAGAAGTGTCACCACTAGATCTGGGCACTCACGTCTCTGGGAAGCATCTCCTCCTCCATGACTATTGGGCCCCTAAACTACAAACTCAGGTCACCAACACGTGGGGAAAGATTGCAGTGTTTAAAAAAACCGCTTGTTTTACTAAACCAAAACCTAAAACATTAAGAAAGATTCATAGATTTATAAAAACCCTAAAAAGCATTTCTTAGGTATGGGTCTGTAGCTGTTAGCATGGACTTCATTAACTGAATTCCCAAATAGCCTTGAGGCATGACCAGAACAATATTGGCAAGATCTCCCACCCTGAGCAATTGAACATGAATTTTTACTCCCTCAAACATAAATAAAACACAAAACTCTGCTGCTGACTAAAACCAAAACCAACCCCTCCCTCATTTTTTACTCATCACTTACTCGGAGAAATAGGGTGGGGTTAAAGTGTCCTCCCAGTATGGGAAGGGGGATGCAGAGCTACAACAGAAAGGGGACAAACGTCACTATTTCATTATCCTCCATGCTGGCAGCCACATCCCCATTGCCCACTGTCCTGCCTGCAACCCCACATCCCACTGGGACACTGCAGAGAGCAACTCCGGCTCAGACCAGCCTGTGCTAGAGGGAGGTACAAGCACTCCTCTGCCTGAGAGAATCATCAGGTTATTTTTGGGTTTGGGAGAGGACAGTGACTGTTTGAAATCACAGTTGCCTCTCCTGAGCAGTGAGATTCTGAGGAGATTTTTTTCCCCTATGTAGCACACTTTCAAAGGACCTGTTTAGGAAAATGAGGAAGCGTCTTCACTGTTATCCTTTTTGTCTTGCTATCCAGCAAACGAAACACAAACTAACCCTAACCTGTAACTTGCAATTATTTTGCATCTGTTTCTTTGGTGTGCTTCTCACTAAGGAAGAGAAAGTCCAGGCTGCCACCACGCTAGGGCTGGTGAGAAGGTCAGACATGAAGCTCTTGCAAACCTGCGCTCCCACCGTGCCTGCCAGGATCCAGCTGGTGAACGTGGAGTTGCTGAGGGTTAAAGCACGCTCCAGGACACAGGCTTGGCTAGCTGCTGTTATCCAAACAAGTTGGCAGCAACTCCCTTTTTCCCTGAGAAGAAAGGCTCCTGTGTTAGATTTGATAACTTCACCTTTCATCCAATAAGTCTCCTCAGAATGAAATGAACTGAAATGAGAATCCTGCACGATGGACTTAAAGCCATCAGCTTTTTTTCACTGTTTTCAATGTTTTTAAAATTGTGCAACAGAGTACCTGGGAAGTACTGGGATGGAGTACTTGGGCCTTAGGCAAACCTGAGAAAGATGGGTTTCTAAGTCAGACTCCCAGCTTGATTTTTGTGCTGCTTTGAAGCTGCTACATTCACTGTTTCTGGTTTGTTTAGCCTTTGTCGCAGTGCCTCCTCAAGCAGTGAATTCTTCCACAAACAGATTGTCTCGCACCATGCATTTATGGAGCCCAGTAAGACAAACTTCCATCCAGGTCTTGCTGAAACATGGGTAATCATCTAGTTTGATTCTTGCTGGGGATATATATATCTCACTAAATCAATGAGATTTAAACACCTTTTTTTAAAATGGGTTCAGGAAATCAGTAAATTCCTCTTTGAGAGCTGGTACTTGAAACAATAATCTCCAAAATACAGCACACAAAGTCAAGCAGAAATGCAAGCCTAGCTAGAAACCTGAGTGTGGAAGGAGGTGCTTGTCTGAGTCCTGCCTTTGTTCTTGGACACTCAGGCACACACATGCCAAGGAGGGGCATGGAGCAAGGAGAGAGGGAAGCTCACCCTGAAAAACACAGCAGGGTAATAATGAAAAACACCTTGGTGAGCAAAGGAGAATGTAAGAGCTGTAAGAGCATGGAGTGATTCTTGGCTCTAGTGCTGAAGGAAGGAATAGTGGCCTCTCAAATGAACAAGATCTGTTTCTAGCAGTACCTCTTTCACCAGTTTCTCTTCAGTGAGAAAATCAACAAGACCCTGGATAGGCTCATCAAAGAAATATCAATTCTAGCAATGCTTTTAAGTGCAGCAGAAAAAGAAATGTCAGGACAAATAAGCCAGGGAAGACACACATGTGCCGTGTTTGTCCCTGGGTGATGAAAAAGAACAGGTGGCACAAATCCCTAAACCCCACAATTTAGAACGTTTTTCCCCCTTGATTACCCAATGCACTGTGCCTTTTATTCTGCCTTTGCTGTATCAAATCACACATGATCAGGCAAAAAAAAAAAGGAAACAATACTGATTTTTTGAAACTATAAGGACCTAAAGCTCTCCACGAGCACAAAGGACCAAAGAGGCCTGGGTTCACACAGCAATCCAGACCTGCAGAGACACTGTGTAATCCTGCTTCCTTTTTTCTCCTTAGCAGAACAGAAACTCCACTTACATCCTGAAAGGAAGAGTCACCAAAGAGTGTGCTAGATGACCTAACAGACCTTTTGCACCTCTAATGTCTGATTCAGTGCAAAGAATGCAGACCTGTGAATCATGACACTGAGCTGAACAAGCAGTGACACAGCTGGAGCCAAAAAACCTCCAAACACTGCCACTCATCCGAGGCCTTATTATAAGCATATAATGAACAGAAAAAGCTGATGTGTTCAATACAGAAACACAAACCAGAAGGCAGTCTGCCAGCCTGATCCCTCCAGCAGCACGTTTCCCTTCCCAGGTAGAATCTTTTGGCTAAAGACTGCGTGGGCAGGGGATGGAAAAGAATCCCAAACATGGTACCTCGCAGGTGGGTGGAGGATCTGATTCACGTTGTAATCATTTGTAATAGCCTGCAGCCACAAGGCCAAACACTGTCATCTCCTCAGATCTCATAAGCAAAGCAGTGTAAGCTGGATCAATATTTGCAGTGGAAGGTCTCCAGGTGGCACCAATGTGGGCAGGAAACGATGCTGATGAGAGCTGGGCTCAACCCAGCACTGAGCCAGAACTGCAGGATGAGGTTTGGAAGGAATTGCTCTGGCAGCGTTGCCACTCCTTACACGGGGCTCTAAAGGGCAGCCCTGGTGATGAGTGGTCAATAAAAGCACCAGGCCACTTTCTCTTGGAGTAGGGTTTCCTGATACCCTGGACAACGTCCAGACTATACAGCTGCATCCGAACTCCTTGCTGCAGCTGGAGACAACAAGGGTTTGCCTTGCCCCATGCAGAGCCCTGGGCTCTCTCTTTATGTGCAGTCCAGAAACACAGTGATATGCAGTTCTAATTAACTTTGGAAATTTAACAGGCTGGGGTTACTGAACTTGCCCCAAAATCTTAGACTGATTTCAATGAAACCTAAGGATATGCTTAAGGAATGCATTGGTTTCCTTGAGCTGTTGTCTCCAGTTAAAAATAGTGTGCCAATAGAAAATTCTAAGTTTGAAATGAAGATCTTTGCATATGCTTCAGCCCATTTTGTCTATTTTGGGAATGGCCAAAGAATTCAAGACTGAAAAAATAAGTACAAGCAAAATACAGTTGTCTCCTTGTTACTGAAACAAACACTAAGTCATATATTATCATTGTCATAAAAAAGACTTCATGGGGACAAAGAGACTCAATGCTAGAGCCTGCAGCAAAGATACCATTAATAAAATAAATCACATCATTCACAACTACAAGTGGTTCACTTTAAAAGCAAAACATAGGGAGAATAGGACTGTGTGTAGTTGGATGAAAGAGTACAATCTGTATCAGTGTACTGCACACGTCAACACTGCTCATACAATGAATAAAGAGGAAATGCAACACAGTCAAATACCTTTATTAATCTTCTGCACAATGACCTTCTACTAAAGTCATATGGCCAATGGTCTACACGCTATATAAGCTATCAGATTGCTCCCCTATGAATAAATAAAATTCCACAGGAAAAAAAAAAGAGGATGAAAGCTCAATTATTGGTATCTTTTAAAGCTCATGGGCAAATATTTCAATAAAACATAAGATGACTTGGGGCCAAAAAGGAGCACACTGAAGTTTTTCAGCATAAGCAGCAAACCGATACTCCTGTTAATACCAATTTCAGCCAAATTTGACATACCACTTGGGATTATTTTTTTTTCTTCATGCAAATCAGCTGGATGGAGGACAGAAACCCGAGCAAGTAGTCACATAGAGAGGAAAAATGTGTACCGTGAAAGAACAGGCAGACGAACATGGGCATCAATACTGACCTACCAGTCAGCATCTCCATAACTCTACATTAGCCAAAACGCTACTGCTTGTCCAGAGAAATACAGAAAGGGAACTAGAAAGTCTTATGAAAGCAGAAAGAAAAGCAGTGTGGATGTGAGCATGTGAGGGAGATACAAATACATAGGAAAGCTACATTAGCTCTGCTGTGAACAGAAAACTTGCTTTTCTCATGGATTTTATGGTTGTGCTTTTCAGCTGAGAAACCTACAGGCCAAACACTTCACCCTGAAAAGGAAATTTGGTGGCAATATAAAGTGCAGGTTTAAATGAGACAGAGGTTCTAGCACAGAGTGCCCAGAATCTGAGGAGACTTTGTGGTGCCAGCCATCCCACAGCCCCCTCAGACAGACTGTGACAGGAGCAGGGCTGATCTGAAACGCATTGCATCACATCTTCCTGTAACACAAACAGCTTTCAGTGTGTCTAAGGTTGATTTTTGGACAAGAGAGGTTCTGAACTGAAGAGATGCAATAATCTCCCCAAATTAGTTCTGAGGTTCAGACTGTGACTTACCCATCCATTTGGTTATTTACATGCTGTGAAATGTGTAAAAAAATGCTTTCTAAATACTAACCAAACTCTCAGACAGCTCACAGATGCACTCAGGAACAGTCAGAAAATATTAAAACGTCCAGAAGAGCTGCTGAGAAAGTGGGGTCAAGTTGTCAAAAGATGAACTTGCTTGAAAAGAAAACCCCACATTGAGTCTTGGAGGCACAAGTAAAAGCTGAGGGCAGAGCATGCTCTGGAAAAGATGCCATCAGTAAGTTCTGTAGATGAGCAAGTATTCTAAAACTTTGCTCAATGAGCCCCATCAGGAGAGAGAAGAGAGCAAACACAACCCATCTTCACTGCCTTGCAAGGATACAGGGAAGGGTCCCTCGGGTCTGGGACACCAAAAGCACCTGGGCACACTCTGTTTCAACTCCCACCACCAGCATGGCTCTGTTCCTCACCTGACTGCTTGGTCCTGGCAGAGACCTTGGGCAGGGGTGTTGGGATCTCCCACCCTAGAGCAAGGAAGCAGCCAGGGGCATCTTTATGGAGCAGGAACAACCCTCCCAACCTCATACCCTCTACAAAATATGATAAATGTGGTTTAGCTGCATTGGCTCCAGATAAATTAGAAAAGTAAGGACTAATTAAAACTGACTTTAAATCAATAAAGCAAAGAGCTATGATTACATGAATATATATATATGGACAACAGATCTCCTACAAAAGGGCCTGATTCAAAGTCCATAAAGAAAATTACTTCGAATAGCATCCTTCACAGCTGCATTCCCTTTTATAGCACAGAAGAGATGCGTGGCTGTATTTAGGATATCCAAGCAGAGAGCCCAGAAGCAGAGTAAGAACTGAAGAGTTTTTATGCCAGCAGAAAGGTATACTTTCTTCTCCTCTCCTTTCTTCTTTACATGAACATATTATGTGCCAAAAAAAAAAAAAATTGAAAAAGAGAAGGAAATGAAAAGAAAATGGATCAGTTGAAGCCTCCACGGAAGATAACCTTCAAAGGAAATTTAGCGGAAAATTGAAGAAAATAGAAGCTGAGATTTCTCTTGTACCTCATGGCTACAGAAATAGATAAGTAGGAGGAAAGGCTGCAAGCAGCTTTGCTCCTTTTTGTGACAAGAGAGAAAGCCCCAGCCCCAGCTATATTCAATCAGTTCCAAAGGGAGAGAGATAACGAGAAATTAGAAATACCCATGAATAGGTTTGAAGTCTACTGCTTCTGGACACACATCATTGACAAGAACATGAAATTTCAACACAGAAGAGAAAGAGAGGGAATCAAGTGATCAATATGTGACACACTTAGAAACTCACGGAAACACCCGAGCAAACTTTTACAAGTTACCAGTGTTATCAAACCATCATTAGACTTTCAGAAGCTTTTTCCTATTATTACAGTTATTTATGTGAAGATGTAGAAAACTACTACTTCATCTCCAACCCAACACTCCTGAGATTGTGGCGTCTCAGTACAGCTACACTGACAACCAAAATTTAACACTTCATCCCATCAACTTGTTGTTGCCTGCAAGGGGAAGGGAGACTCTGGAAAAGGAAAGAAAAAGTCATGGGAAAAATCTGAGACAGAAACATCAACATTAATATGTTGATTTGAAATTAGGAGCAGTTCCAAGAGACAAGGGTTGTTTTGTTTTGGTTGGGGTTTGGGTTTTCTCTTTGTTTGGAGTCTTTTAGCAGGATACAGGCTGAACACGGGGTGAGCAGAGGGATCAGAGCAAGAATTCCAGTGCTCCCTTGGCTATACTGTCTTGAATTGGCACCAGGGAAAAAGCTCAGTGTTTTCTTTAAGGTTTCTTGGCTTAATTAATTTGCCTGTTGTGGCAGTTTGTCCCTGAAGTGGGAAAGTCTGCTGGAGGGAGAAGAAGGCACAGAAAGAAGTGTGAGATTGCCCTCTTTAAAATGAGGGAGAAGGAGAAGGGTTTAGCAGAGCCCAGCAAAAGAGGTGCTGCTTGTATATGCAGGGGAAAACCTGGCACCCATACCTTGCCTGAAACCAAACCATCCCACTGCTGGGCACCCTCTGGAACTTGCAGAATTAAAGCTGATCCCAACAGCAGGAATCTTAACAAAGGGTAGCCATGGAAACAAGGCACTCCTACCAAAAAAAAAAAGATTTCCTGCACCATCAAGGGATTGCTGGTTGCACCTCATTTTCTCTCACACATTTCCACTGCAAACAATTAAGCACCTGCAGTTTTAAGATGATGTTTGCAAATGACTTGAATCCTTCAAAGCAGCTTCATCACAGATAAGCATTGGAGAAAGAGTAGAAACTCTTTCAATTGTCCAGCTCCCTTCCATGGTTGCTGGCCTGTGATCAGCACTGGTGGTAGTCTTGCAAAACAAATAAATCTTTAAACAATAAGCTACAGATTAAAAGCCTGAGAGGATCCCCTGTGACCCATCCAGAAACAAGAGCATTACAGAGAGGGCTGGAGACCGGTGGTGCAGAAAGTTAAGTCACTGGAGACATGAGTTCATATTTGATGCATGGGTAGAGGTGAAATGGGCTTATGGCCCTCAGACACTTCAGGGATTTGTTCCAACTGCAGCACTTGCGCAGTAGCCGTTTCCTGATCATCAGAGCCTAAGGACTGGAATAATGGATGTCCTGTAGGCAGAAACAACTGAGCTTCAACAGCAGCACTGTGTGCAGATCTGTACTCAGTACCTGCTTTGTTTGTTGTCAGAAGCACCACGGGGTACCTGTCATCCCTGGGTTTGAACACCAACTACACGAGTGAGATCAGTGTAATACTAAACCTGGCTGGGATCATTTCTGCCACTGACCAGTGAAAGATGTGTATTTCCCCTTCTCCTTATCTCTCTCAGAATCAGATAAAGTGTGTGCATCCACAGGCAACCCTCCCCCTCAAGCACAACTGTACATTCCTTGGGACATCCAGAGGAATACAAGCAGCACGAGGGCATGCTGTAATGGAGAGTGCATGTGCAAAGCAAGGTGTGCTACCCCTCACCCTGAAAACTTACAAAGGGCAGTCCTCTCTCAGCTGTCCTTGATGGGAAATCAATTCCACACCAGCATGATCAGAAAAGAAGTAGCTGTTCCAAAACTCAGAGGAGTCAGTTGCCGTATTTTTGAAGCTGCTGTTTCTCCCAACAGCGCACACAGCACAAGAGAGAAACACAATTCCTTTGGGCAGCAGCCATCCCTATGCCAGGACCTGGCTCCACTCAAAGGAGGAAAGGAAAAACTCAGAGCAAGAGGCCTCGAGCAGCAGTGCTCCCCTTTCCTTCTTGGCACAGACAGTGCCCTCGTGCACAGCACAGCCCTCGAGGGAACTGCCCATCGCCTTCACCGCGCCCTGCTCGGGACCCCAGCTGCATTTGCCTGGTGAAAGAAGAATTATTTAATTTAAAATGCGCTAATATCTCAAAATCAACTGGCTATGAAAAAAGGACACTGCCACAAGATTCCTACCTTCTATGAGGCATTGAAGCAGAAAATCCTGGTCCTTTTCTGTTAAAAACAAAGCAAAAAATAAACTCAAGAAAGTAGGTGCATAAAAGGATTTTCCCCTACAGCTGACACTGAATCTAAATTAAACCAAATTGTTTTCATAATTTGAAACCTCTGGTTTCTCCATAATTACAGTGTTGTGAAATGAGCAGGAACAGCTAATATATACCCACAGGGAAAATTACATTTAGTGACCCTATAATGATCCAGGATGAAGAAGATGCAATAAAGGAACCCACAGTATTCACTAATGAATAAGGCCAGTAAGAAAGGAGGAAGCTAAACTTAATGAATGTATATAGGATTTTGATGTAGAACCTGCAGGCAAAAGTAGGCAACAGTTTTATTCCAGCAATGGTCTTAGCCATAAAACACTTCATTAGTGACAATCAACTCTCCCCATCTGCAGAATGCTCGACAAAAAAACACATTAAAAATATTTTGCCTTTACAACATGACGTAAAGAGATCTTAATAGCTATTAAAAATGAAACAGTCTGCTAAAAACAAATCTAAAATCACCTGATTTTAGATTGAAGTGGCTGCTTCTGTCTGATTTTCCCTTGCACTGTTGAACAGTCTTTCTGTTGACCATCAAAATTGAAACAATCTCACAGTGATATTGTGCTTTCTTTTTTTTTTTTTTTGTCTGGGCCTTTATTATTATTTGTTAAGTGCTTATAAAAAAAAGTAAAACCAAACCAATTACGCAGGTGATTATGGAAAACTACAGAATTACAGAATGTTAGAAGGAATTTCCCTTCCTATGCACAATTTCCCTTGTTTCTTTCTCACAATCCTTTGCTCTTAGGAGTATGAGAATATCCATGACAGTAGGTAAAGAGAAGGCAAAAATCAGTTGAAGCCCTTATTATGGGATGGCTCAGATAATGCAGTGTTAACTGATGGCACAGCATATCATGGTCCATACACGTCTAGCACATATTACAAATAGACCATCCCTGTCTCTGTAAAACCCATCTGACAATCTGCACAAGATTCAAATCACAATTTTACAGTGGCAATACTTGGTCTGTGGTTAACACAGTGTTCTGGCTAAAGCCCAGCATGAGGGGTCCCTTTTGGGAAAGGCAAGTTCCCTCTCACTGACATAGTTTGCATGAATTAAACTGCAGCTTCACATTTGCACTGAACCAACTTTGATTCACGTTCGTGCTTTGACACGTAGAGACAAAAGCAGAGGATAAGCTTTAGCCTGCTCCAGCATCATTAAAGAATGCAGCAGTCCATACAGGCAAACTCTACCCTGCCTGCTTAACACTCCTACCCTTCAGGATTAAATATACATTTGCCTCTAGTGTATAATTACATCTGGTAACAAAACTTGACACTGTATTCTAACTGCTTTATACAGTTTCTGAGAAGAGTGAGCATCACGGCTGCCATTTTTTTCCAAGTCCATGAGAAACCCTTCTTCTACCTCTCAGGAGCTATGCATCCACCAGTGTTCCGAGCTGGTAGAAAAGACTGATTGTTCAGAAAATAGTGTTTCAAAGAATTTGCTAAAAATTCTAATTTTTAGAAATTTACTCTTGGAAAATTTGAATTCTTTATTAAAAATAATCTTGTCATTACAAACAGTGTTATAGGCAGCAGACAAATAGATGATTGGCATTTTGATTGTGCATTAGAAACTCCTGACTGATAAACAAAAAGTGTAAGACTTCCTGTACAAAAGTTTCAAGCATGTGCCTTTCTTATATTCAGAGCTACCCACAGAAGTTAATAAATACCTCAGAGACTCATTTCATCTCTCAGCAATCTGCTAGATGAAGAATTGTGAAGCCATTTATTCTGCAAAATCCCATTAGTTTTTGATAAACTCTTTCAGACAAACGGTAATTTTGAGTGATTCACCTGAACAAAATAACGCACCCACACTTTCAAAATGCCATTGGGGTGAGGTCAGGCAGAGAATGAGTCTGCCAGGGTAAATGACTGCATTTGTCTCCTGTCAGAGTCCTTCTCTTTGGGCACAAAAAGTACTTCCATAAGATTACGATTTGACAGAGATCGAGAAAATTTATTGATTTTTAATTTTCAGGAAGTTTTCAAGAAATTTAGAGTAATAGACCCTTTAAAAAAGCTTCAGATGCTCTGAGAGTACGTGGGCCTTTGTGTGAATGGGGAAGTGCTCGTCCCTGTGGGTTTTACTGATGTAGGGGAACCAAGGACCGCCCTTATTTCAGTTACATATTGCTACATTACATACAGTTGTGAACATCTGTGGAAGGAAACACACAGTACCTGGGTTTCAAAATACAACACAGTCCTCGGCAGAGATCCCTAATCCCCTTTGGATGAGAGCTGCTAAGCTTTTGGGTAGAAACAGGCTTCAGCAAATTTGCAAGAGATACAAGAGGTTTGTTCTAAGGGTATCAGCTGAGGCCCCGACCCCAAGACAGCCAGGAATAACTGCTACCCCAAGCATGGTTAGCACCCGCCTGTAGAAACTGTAATGAATGCACGAGAGGACAAACCATTTACAACCCTCCCATTGCCCTCAGTTCCAGTCCTGCTTGTGCTTCTCCTGTGGGCAGCAACAGCCCAGCCTCAGCCAGCCCCAATCCTCTCAAGCTCCAGGTTTCAAGATTCCATCTTGCTCATGTTTCCAAGAAGCTCTAAGCTGGCTCTAAATGGGACACCAGCAAGCTTCCTCACCACTTCAGGACCAGCCTCTAGGGAATGACAACCTTCCTTGTCTGCCTTATCAATGATCTGATGTACTAGTCCCAAACCTAGCCCTGAGGAAGCCTGAATTAACACTCAGTTTCTGCAGTGCTGACACTGCAGCGTGCTGATGCCTTAGGTTTTAACTTTTATATTTTTCACACTCTGTATTCCTAGTGTGTAACTCTGAAGTGTCCTGTAGCCTGTTAGCTGCTGTTCTCTCATGCTAAGATAGACATAACAAAGCCTCTCCAGGCCTGCTCTCCAAGGACACCCAGACCATCCTAGGCCCAAAATGTGTAAACCAGCATCTTGAGAAGGGGGGCAAGCTGAGGGGAAATTACATCATTAGCTAAAGTTTAATTGGTGA
>QWTY01039221.1:0-12515 GCA_008033365.1 Pseudorectes ferrugineus
GGCACTGCCAGGACAGCGACTGGCCTCAGGTGCAGGGCCAGGGGAGGCAAAGCCCCATTCAGCAGGGTCGGGGACGTGGGGCACTGCTGCTGGTGGGCAGAGATGGGTCAGGCTGAGCCCTCGGCCTCCTCCCCAGCCCGAACGCCATACAGAGCTGTGCAGAACCCGTCCAGGAGAGAGTTCCTCTGGCCGAGGGGCCGCTGGCCCTCAGCCCCTCGCTGGCCCTCAGCCCCTTGCTGGCCCTCAGCCCCTTGCTGGCCGAGCTCAGCCCAGGCTTTTCCGCCCCTTAAAACACACCAGTCCTGCTGGGTGTCCAGCCAAGCTAACCAGACCAGCACAGCCCTCCACCCACCCACCAGATACAAATGCTGAAGAGAACTTGCTCTAAGAGCCAGCCTTTGGTGCCTTTCTACCAATCCTTTCTCATTCAAACACTGGCTCAAGGGGCAATGATTCCCCTTCCCCAGCGCCCGCCATGGCGTCCCCCTCACAAGACCCCACAACAACCCGTGCCGGCTTTTGAGCGGTATCCACAGCAAGAATGAGCTTTCAATTCTTATTAAGGGCTCCCTCACACGCAGCAGGGAAGCCTGTTACAGCTGCTTCACCACAGGGCACTGCCATTGCCGCTCACCCCGGCGCCATTCGGCCGCGGCCACCCCGCGCCCACCCAGCGCTGGGGACGCTGCAGACAGTGATTATGGCCACAGCTCCCTAAGGAGTGTTTTTGGGGGAGGGAAGGGAGCAGTGGATGAAGTCCAGCTGCCAAAACTTTTAATTCCTTCTCACAGGATCAAGGCTGAAATGTTTGAAACAGTTTCTTAACAAAAACAAAAGAGGCTGTTGAAAAGAATAACATTATGACAGCTGCTGGGAAAGTCACCAGTGGGTGAACACCAGTCACCTGCGATCCCGTCCCTGCGCCACTGCTTACAGGAAGGAAGGGATTTTTATATCCTGAGCTGCAGTCTGCACTTTTTATTTACTTTCCCCTTTCTCCCAAAGCCACCCTGGCTCCAGCTCACTGCTGTCAGCCTTCAGGATGGCTTTCACAAGTTGGAAAGGAGGCAGATTTGCCAGACACTGTGCTACGTTTGTACTTCAGCACTGACCATCCTGTGGCCACAGGAGACAGGCACAGAGAGGCTGACCTGCAGCCCTTGCCTTGCACAGGCTCTAGCAGCAAACATGAGACATGATCTATTTAATTTCCTTTAAAGTATTGCTACATGAATGGGAAGTTTGGTTGGATCAGACAAACTTTGTGACATGGAGAAATCTTTCCTGCCAAAAACATGTTATCAAGTGGAAGGTGTTTTCTTCGGGAATCTTCACCCTCTTTTCAAGGCCAAAAGCTTTGCTGCTCTTACATTTTAGGACAGACTTGCTTGCTGTAAGTATACTCCCAAACAAAGTTTCCCCACAGAAGAGAAAACCAGTCTGTGCGTCATTACAAAAAATTTCAAATGAAATTAAGTTAATTATGTACACCTAATGACAGGTACGTGCTTTTAAAACAACAGATGTTGCACAGATGTGGTTCAAGGTAAAGATGACAACAAAAGCTCTCCTGGTGCTTCAGAAGATGTTTCCACAGAGCACCCTGCACTGCACCACCTGTGCCTTTAACCAGCTGTCAGAGCTTGTTTCTTACCCAGGTACAGCAAAACCTCCCTTGCCCACTCCATACACAGCACCTTGTTTATGTCTGTTTATCTGGGGGGTGGGGGTGGCTTGCTTGTAAAGAGGCAGCACTGACAGATTTCCAAAAGATAATTTCCTGATCATCCCCACTGCCTCCAAGGTTATTCTATAACCTTCTCCCACGCCTCATCACCATCTAGCTTGTGCACAGAAAGCAGAACACGTCAGAAATCTCTGTCCTGCCTTGCATTTCCCCTTGGTCAAATATTTTTCAGGAAGTAGTTGATCTGGCCTGCAGGATATGAAAACCAAGGTCAACCACATCACTAGATGGCTGGTAAGAAAAGAAAATAATAGCATGTCTGAAAGGGGGCCAAGAGAATTAATTTGAAGGGGAAGTTATTTAGGATGAAGCTTTACAAAACGGGAAAAACAGCGCTATTATGTTTCACAAGACCATTGTCACAATGAAAGACACTGTGGCACTAAGATACACGCTAACAAGGGACATACACATTCCTAATAAACACATTTACATACTGTTGCATGTGGTAATTGCTTTTATTCTACAGTCACTGGCTGCATTTCCAGATCCTTTGATTTCTGTCCAACACAAAAACCTAGCCTGCCCTTGCTCATGAATTTTGGAAGCCAGCATGAAAATATTCCAATATGCAGAATGGGAGCTTGTACAAACGTGCCAGCGAAACGTAGCTCTGTGTGATCTGACGCATTATGAACATAATGCTTGCTTTTTTTTTAATGCACAGGAGCACACGGTCACTTCATGAATCATAGGAGAAGAAAGAATAAAGAGGAGAAAATACTGGGGGAGGGTGCCTTAGAAGTACGTAGTTTTAAAAAAGGATTTGAGGAACATTGTGACATTTTAACTTGCATTTGGCAAGATCAAGTTTGATTGCAGTTTATAGCAGCTCTCAGCAGTGCACTGGGAAAAACAGAGCCAACTGCTAGCAGGTGAAGAGGAGCAAAAGAAGAACATATTAGGGCTGTAACTCTCCTCACTCTATCACAACTCTTCTCTGCCCCTCGCTGTTTAAGTTCCCTGCTCTGCCTGACTCAATAAATTAACCAAGAGCCCCAAGGCTCTGATGCTGCAGCAGCTCTGGGCTCCACACACCATCCTCACCCCACGTCACCCAGACACCCAAGAAGAGCAGGCAGCACCACGTTTGGGAACAGCATGCTGGAATGTGTGCAGGGAGGAAGGAGCTCCATCTCTGCTCAGTCTCCCACCCCGAGCAGAGCGAGTCTCTCGCCAGACCCTGGCTGGAATTTGGCGCCTTTGCCTCTTTGCACGCAGTACAGATGGCAGGATAGACGCGCCTGCTGGTGCAGGAAAGCTGTGCCAGTTCTCAGGAGGTGGCAGGGAGGGAAGGCATTAGCAGAGAAGGGTCACCAAGATCAGGGATTGCTTCCCTGATCTCTGCCTCCATCCAGAGACTGCTGGAAAGACTTGGGAGGAAGGGGGGTCTCCACTTCTGGATGCCATATCCAAGTATTTAAAAGATCTCCCCACAAATCATGTGTCCTGCTTGATGAATGATTTTTTATCTCATCTCTGAACAGCTGTTTATCTATTAATTACTCCTTTCCCTGTCCATTCCTGATGATTTAATTAATGCTCCTCTCAACGTTCTCCAAGGAAACTAACGGCTTTGGTGGTGACTGAAAGGTGCTGAGTAATTTGCACACAACCATTTCCACTTCAGATTCTTCTGAACGGTGCTATCAGTCAGCCCTGTTTTACAACAAATTAGCAAAGCACATGAAAACGTTCAGCTATTCAGAAGCACAGTCCAAACGTGCAATCGGAAAGAGATGATACCCTTCCTCCAGCACCACTTGTACTGCACTTCCTGCAGTCCTACACCACACTGCCGTTCCACCAGAACACAAATTAGACTGCAGTACAAATAAACAGAAAAGCTCCACAGATTTTTCTTTGTTTATCCTCTACAACATCTGCCAGAGCCAAACGGGAAGATCAGGCTTTGGTTTCAACTGAGATGCTAGAAGCCCTCCAGAGCCTGAAAATCACACAAGGGAAAATCAGATTTTAAGGCACAATAAACATGTCTTCATGAGATATTAAAAACCTTAGCAAAATAAAAATAAATGTTCATGTAAACCAAACACCAGACATCATGTATTTCATCAGCTGTAGGCCCGCATGCCCAGGAGAAAAAACATATGCAATCCTTTGGGGTACCAGACTGGGTGTTCAGGCAAGGCAGTTGCTATTTGTGTCTCCATTCCCCAGCCTTTTTGGAAATGAAAATTTTCCCTTCTTTCTCTCTCTCCCCACTCCCACTCCTAAACAACTATTTCCCAGCTCCTATTCCCCCCCACTATCTGTAAAATGAGGAAAATTAAACCAAATCCTTAAAAAGCCTCAGCACCCAGAGACAAAACACACTGGTAAGACCCAGGTATTATCGTACAAAGTAAGCTTGTTTAGGTGCTCAAGGATTGGGGTTTTTTGTGCAGATATAGTCAGATATCAAAAGCAGTTTTGAGAGAGCCTTACACTGCACACATGCTGTGAATCTGTAAACTTTTTAGTAGCCATTTGCACATAAAAAAAAAACATGTTTTAAAAATCCTTGAAGATCAAAGCACATCAGAACAGAGTTATAGATAAAAGGACAGATAACATGGTATAGAGATCCCTAGAGCCAACCCAGTGCCTTTCATGACATTTTAGTCACATCTTTATTCCTTTCTACCTCAAAAACCCCAAAGGTCAATTTATTTAAATTGGTCAGAGATAAGCTGGAAAGTGAGAAAGACTAGAAGTAAATAGGGATTGACACACAGTGCTCCTAAAAGATACCTTTCAGAGAAAATACTTTTTCCTGTATTTGTCAAACACATGGTACACTTGAGGCATTAAATACTATTTGAAATAATTACCCAGGTAGGTTTGTAGAAGTCAGCTCAGGTGCATCAGTGACCAAGTGCTGCTTCCTTGCTCTGTGATGGTCTGTGAAATTGCTCACATGAACCAGAACTGTCATCTCCTACAACCTCTCCTGAGATACCAGTCTTCTGGACTGGTGGTGGAACAGAGCCTGAACTGGTTATGCCAAGGGGCAGAGGTGGTGGGTCAGCCCCGGGCTAGGGCACGATGTGCCATCTCTAAAGACACCAGGAAAAAGAAGGTTCCCCTGCTGAAAAACACTCACAGGAACAGGGTGTTCTCTCCCTCACAAAGTACATCCAAATCAAATCATTTGCCTTTGATTCTTTCCAAAATCTTGCTCTGGGCCCCCGTCAGGAGTGAAAAATGCTCCCAACTCATTAATTTACAACCCTGCATTCAAATTCAAGATCTTAGGGACAGCTACAGACAGTCAGTCAAACGACATTACTTTGCATTAATCAAACCACTGTTGACACTTGACAGCAGTGAACACATGATTTGTCTAATCTGTTTTAATAGACAACACTGTCAATTTACCAAAATTAGTTTATTGAGCTCTTCTATAGAAAAGTATGACACTCCTTAGAAACCTTCTGAATCCAGAACTTCTGGATCCCTTACAATTAATTTTGCTGCATTGTAAGCAGAATTCTTACCTTAGTCCAGTAAAATAGAGAGACTTGCCCTGATTTCAAACATATTTAGCTGAGACATAAAAGATACAACAGGAAAGTTCAGACATATAAACTGAAAGCCAGACACTCAATGGACCCATCAGCAAAGGATGCAGTGTTTAAGAAAGCTATTTTAATACCTGATAGCTATTTTCACCAGTTTTAAAACTTCTCTTCGGCCCTTTTTACAACCTGGGACCCAATTTTCTGAAAATTCCTCCCATGTAGATCAGCTTCCTAAAATGCACTAGTTTGACCACCTAAATAAAACGCATGTGTTTATGAACCATCTGTCACAGTCACAGGTCACTTCACAGTACTGGTTAGGACTTTAGAAAGCAGATGCCTGATGGTCTAGAGAAGAGCTATTTAAATGGGGCTGAGGAAAGCCCAAGACAGGGCAGCAGGTACTATCTGTGCTCTATTTAGGATTGTAAGGCTTGGGGTACATGCAGCAGGAGAGGCCTCTGTGCAGTTTGCAGAATGCAACCCACTGTACCATCAGCCATCTCCTGGCTGTTAGCCACTTTGCATTTTGTTGGGTTTTTTTTATTGCAGTAAGTAATACTTAATTTTTACCAGATGTTCATTCATCAATATCCCCAGAGGCTGCTTCAAACACGTTCACTTCTCCCTTAGCCTTTTCAAACCAATCAAGTCTATCAGCAACCCTTTGATTCCTCTCAGCCTTGTCATAAATCCGAAGTTGGAATGGATGAAAGGATGGTGGGGACAGCCTATCCCTTCCTGAGGGTACCAAAGCCGTGTCACTGCAGCAATCATCTGAGCCTCCCACCGCATTCATTTCCAGTTTGCAGTATTTTGATTACTTCTAGAAGAGTCTGTAAAAGGTAACTACGAACAACACAAGCCAATCACCAAGTAAGGTTCAGTTCCCTCCACTGGGACCAGCACCTCAGTGATTTCTTTTCACTATATTTTTTTAAGGAAACTCAAGAAGAAAAATATTGAAAGCTACTATTTCTTTTGTAAAAGAAATGTCAAGAGGGCAGTTAAGCAGCCCCATGGGAGAGACGAGAAAACACAGGCCATACAAACCCTTTTCCTCTCTCTTGCTTTAAAGGTAAAGTGGGTGAACACACAGTGTTTCTCTTGGAAGTAATACCAGTTGGCTCAAACTCTCCAAACACAAAATTACTGAGCTTGCTTGGGAAGTGTATGCAAGTTGTACTATTACTTCAAATGCTTACAAGATGGCTGAGGTGCTGCTAGCCAAGTGTGTGGGTCATGTGGTGCTTTTATTTGCTAATGAACATTGAGGGTGGGTTGGCCCTGGGAACAAAAATCTGAGAAGAATCATAACTTGGCTCAGGGCAGGCTCTGATAAATGCTGGGAATATGTATTTTAAAAGTCTGCTTGGAATAAAGCTCCCTCTCATACCAGCAATTCAGGCAGAGTTTTTTCCCCACTCACCACCCCTTGGAAACTGGGGTGCAGTTTCTATCTGCAAGCTGATTTAAGAAATCACCCCTCCCCAGCACACATGGCAGGAGGGATCTTTGCAGTCCTCAGGAGGCAGGGGATGCATGAGAACACACAGGCTTTTCTCCCAGGCAGGCATCAGGGATTGCCACAGCAGCTGAACAGCTCTGGTTAAGTCTGAAACCTCCACTCTGCTGCCCAGACTGGACACACAGCAATTCCACCCCACCCTGGACTGTCAGATCTGCACGTCTGTGCTGCTGAATTCACATTCTCACCCTCCACCTCCCTTTACTGTACCCTCCCCTCTTTCAACCTATTTTTCTTTTTAACTACAAAAGTTTGTTTAAACAAAGAGACTCTCTTGGCCTCAAACATATTTTATGTTTTTTTCCCACCCCCTCCTCTTGCCCTTTTCCCAGCAGAAATCACCCTCACGTGCAGTGTTTGCTCCGTGTGAAGGAACTTCCCTCTGTCCCAACACATCCCTCCCCACCAGGGCTTCAAATCACGGGTTTTATGCTGCCCCTTGCACTGCAGCCAAGACTGAAGAGAGGAGGATCAAAGCAGCTGGGAATAAATAACGCAAATAGTAATGGTAGTGTTATGAACATTCATTATTAATACATTTTATTTCTAAACCGCCATGACAGTCTAGACCACCCTGCAAAAGATGAGGTACATCTGTTCAACACTCTCTCCCCTGAAAGCAGCATTAGAGGAGGTTGTGTATTTGAGAGATTTGGATGGTGTCAGCAGACAGAAAATACCTCACTTTAGATAAACTCAACAGATTAACATCCCAGTGGCCGGCAACTGGTTCAGCAGGTAGCACAGTGAGGAGTCCAGGAATCAAAAAAGCTTCCTCCAAAGCATGGGAGTTAAAAGTGCTCTCTGAACTGAGACAATACAGTGTTTAACTACAAAAATTTAGGCTGGAGATGTCACTAGCCTAGTTTTGCTCAACTGTCGTGCACAAATACATGATTCTGCTGTTGTGTTTTCAAGAGATAAATAAACCATAAGTGTTAACATTTCAAAGCTTTAAAATACTTCTGTAGGCAGAATGGGCATAAAAAGCGACCAGAGGCAGGAAAGCACTGTGGTGACAAGACAGATAATTTTAAGGTCCCACTGCTCTTTCAGCAGGGTGTTAACCACAATCACATCTCAGCACCGTGGTGCACCCCAAGTCAGGTTTCTGCTTTCCTGGCTGCACCTCACAATAGTGACCAGCTTTGTGGCTAAACAGCAAAACCCAGAGCGCCTGAGGACACGCTCAGCGAGTAACACAAGCCTGGGTCGAAGAAGAAAAGCAAATGGATTCAAAACCAACCAGGTGGCTTCCTGCTGCCTTACTGGGCTCAGGGCATGCCCACCGCTGGGTGCAGAGCCCCAGGCGGGATCTGCATGCCAGAGGTTCAGCTTCCACTGCCGACTTTCAACACTTCTGTCTCTCCCGTGACTAATCACCATGTGTGTGCAATTACAGACCCAAGGAAAAGGGGTATTTTGCATTTTCCTCCTCAGTGCCAGGAACTGCCTCCTCCGTGAGGGATTCCAGAACCAGAACTTAACAGCCCTGGGTTCTTCACAAGTTATATCTACTCTGGAAGGAAGGAAGGGACTCCATTCTTGCCTTTAGAGCCCAGGCAGATCTGGGCTTCCAAGTCTCTTTCAGACACCCCTAAGAGGCACAAAACCCAAACAAAAGCAAGAAACTCACACAGATTTGACAGGAAAAATTACAATTTAGAAGACAATACATTTGCTGGTACTATGAGTCTTTCACTTAAACATTTCCTCAAATAATTTCTTCCTACCTAGTCTGTATTTTTTCTGTTTGAATGAAGGCCCTAGGAATATGCAAATATGTAAACTGTTGGGAAAAGCTGTGATGTTAGTCATCACCTTACACTTCCTTTTATCGAAAGGCAAACTGACATTTAAAAATTAAATACATACAGGCAGAATAAATTAGGTAGAAAATATCATAAACACTATTTAGACCAAACACTAATGGAAATGTTTTTCAACACAATTTTAAAAATACCTCTACTGTTATAGAAAAGCAATTAAGTTGTACCTTCCTTCTCTACAATACCAAGTTAAAGACTGCTAAATTGATTTTTCCTTAATGTTTTTGATCCGTGACTCGTCAGCCAGTTATCAACGGGGATGCTGAAAGCACTTCACATGTCTGTGTGACAAGAAGCCTTTTCTCAAGTACCAGAGACAAAACCAAGGCCCAAACAGCTCCGCTCTACAGAGCCTCAGGCTGTAACTTCCTTTGGACACAGACATTCTTGGCAGGTGGAGGACAATTAGAAGGTCTGATCCAGCCACGTGGTTCCATCTACCCAAACAGAAAGGTGGGGTTTTTCAGTGACACAGAAACTACGGTGCGGTCTCCTGCGGACAAGCTCTGAAAACACTTTAAAATGGTCTGAGCTTAAGTGGCCTTGTAGGTAGGAATTGAGCTGGTTTAGAATGCCCGTGTCAGAAGAAGGATTTTTGTGTGTTCCTAAATCAGCTGCGCACATGTGACTTGGGACTGCAAAAAAGAGTGATTTATCCCTAAACAGCTGTCAGCTTCTAAGTAAGGAAAACAAGGTGGGGGCAGTAGGAGGAAACCAATGTTAGATTTCCATAATTTGGTATAACAGGTGATTCCAGTGACATCATTTTCTGTCTCTTTTTGAGCAACACTCTGTCACCAAAAGGAAAATGAAAAATCTCCATAAGAGCAACTTTGGAAACACTCATCAGGCTTTTTTTTTAATCGTGAATTGTGTTCACTGAAGTCTCACCTGAACTCACAAAGCTCATGCTAAGAGACAGAAAGTCCTGTACTCTGTGGGAGTATCACTGTTGTGTCAATGGATGTTTGAAAATTATGTTACCTGAACTAAACTTTACATCACTGAATGTTAAAGACAGTGAAGATTAATCTACTTGTTCAGCACATGCTTCTGAGTGTGCAAAAATATTTCCTTGTCCTTTCAGAGCATCCCAAGGCCTATGATATGGCCAGTTTAGTAGCTGCTTTTAATCCTCTTTACCATTCTAACCAGTCCTTGCACTAATTCAAAGCACACTATCTTTTTCACTTCCTTTTTCAAGGGCAGTTAGAGGGATCCAGACAAGAATAGCTAAAATACAAAACAGATGCTTTAATGTTACTGATCTTTAATGTTTCTGAGTTTTCACTACCATGTAATTTTAAGGGCTAATTATGAAATTACTGTCTATGCTCAAAAGAATTTTCCTCCAAACCAACATGCAAGTTCCTTTACCAACATCCAAGTCACCCACAGAGATATTTTAGCAGGGGTAACAGCCCCACACTGAGCGGGCTTCTTGGCTAACCATCACCCCCACATTATCTGAGTCCCAAAAGCACGATGGCTTTGGGTAATTTTCAATCACTAAAGCTGAGACAAAACAGATGCCAGCCTGTTGTCAGTATTACAGTAAGCGTTATAACCCTAAACACAACATAGCAATAATGTGGTAGATGACATTGGCTCGTCTTCCCGATGCTTGCATTTGAAGAAACCAAACTAAATAAAAATCCTCTTTCTTTAAATTGAACTTGACAGCGTGAGTTTCCGGACTGGTCTGATCTTGCACTTTGTGGAGACGCAGTCGGTGGGTTCACACCAAGGGAGCCAGCGGTCTAATTCACAGTCAGGAGGAGTGGAGGGAAACAAACTCAGTTTTATTTTCAAGATGGGATATAGAAAAGCTTAGAGTATGGTGGAGGGGACAAAAAACTGGGCCTGCACCTTCACTTTGGGCTAAAAGATGGTTCATTTGACCTGTAGGCTCTCTTTCTCTGCTCTCAAACTCTTTGCTCCCTGCTGCTGAGTTGTGATTCACTGAAGGCTTTATACCAAAATTTCTCACCCTTCAGCTGCAGATGAATGATCCCTGTGAGAAATGCTCAAAATCAAACTTATTATTAGGGACATATTTACTGCCTTTTTAGTCAACTTTCAGAACCTGTAATCATAGTCTCAGCTGAAAGTTCTCACCAAAACATTTTTAACACCTCTGTTTTAACCAGTACAACTATACCAGTCAGGCAGGCACTTGCTACCACAATCTTCACACTTCTAGCACTGAACCCAAGAGGCCCTTAACGCAGGAATAGCCCAAAGATAAGAATTTGAAAGTGCACAAACAAGGATTCTGTAGGGGTGCATTAGCAGCCTGCTGCTTGCATTCAGCTCCTTGACTATTGTGCTCCTTGGAGCCAATACACACTTGCCAATCCCACTAACCACATTCCATAAACCAGTTGTTAGTAACAGGAATCATAAGCTGCATGCACACACAAAGGACTCCACGCTTTCTTTCGCACACAGAAAAGAAACTCCAGTTTCTCTTATGCCATGTGAACTTCATAAAACATTTCTACTGTACTTGGAGTTTGCAAGGAAGGAGCAGGAAAGCACAGAGCTGTGCTCAGCTCCATCTCCAATCACCCTGAGTAAAGGCTCCTGGGCATCTGTGACAGTGGCCATTTTGATTAGGAACAGAATTGGATTCTTCCCTGTGAGGATGGAATAGGATGCCCAGAGAAGCTGTGGCTGCCCCACCCCTGGAAGTGTTCAAGGCCAGGCTGGACAGGGTGGAGCCACCTGGTCTAGTGGAAGGTATCCCTGCCTGCGGCAGGGGGGAAGAGGGGGTTTGGAACGAGATGATCTGTAAGGTCCCTACCAACCCAAACCACTCTATGATTCTAGAAATGTAACAGAGCCAACCATTCTGAACTTCTGTGTAAGTAAAATAAGCTTTGGGGTTGTCACAAGCACCCTTACAGAGCAGAGCTCTGCAAAAATAAAGATTCCTTGGTCAACCTCACTATTACATCTTCCTTTGGGATCTGTGGCTGCTCTGTGGTTACACTCCACCAGACCTGCGTACAGTCGCTGTCACACTCACACTGTGAACCAGCTAATTGTGTCAACAAAGATAAAGCTCACTTCCAGCCCTGGAGAGCTCTCACCAAGACAGACTGATACAAGGGGGTGAGGGGAGGAAAGCTTTGAAAGCTCAAAAAGTAACTGAATTTAAAAAACACACACTTTCCAGTCTCAGGATGTATGGCAACCCAGAAAAACATGTTTAGAAATTCAACCAAACACACAGAGGGGAGCAAAACTCACCCAGGTACAGCAGCATGTCATAAAATGACTAATGGTACCACTAAGACTCAATTGACAGCAAGACAACGACAAGCAAAATATATTACTTCATTTCATCTTTCTCTCGTGCTCCCTCAATAAATCCAAGGCAGGGAAAGCAAGCTTTGAAAGCATGGAATGGTAACAGAGAACAATGAATAAACCAGCAAAATCAGAGGAAAACACACAACTAAGCAATGGAAATAAATTTCACTTTTATCTCTGCAAACCCATGATGGTGTGCAGACTCTGCTCGCCCAGGGAAAACACCACCAGTGTATTATTCATCATCACATTGCTGTGGATATCCTCCCCAAGTCTGGGCTGACCCATCTCTGCAGATGGGGAAGATGGACAGGCTTCCCCATGCTCACTGCACACAGCTAGTTATGGGATTAGGTTGGAAAAGACCTTTAAGATAGCCCAGGTGTTTTCTGAGTTCATGCTCTAACTTGTTGCACGTTGATTTACTCACACTCCTGTGCCTCAAGTTTCTTCTTGCCCTTTTCCCCGACAGGATTTTTACAATTACTGGTCAGCTTTTGCTCCATTAGAGCCCAAAATTATTTACCTTTTAAACAGATCACAGAGCATCCCTTTCCCACCCCATCCCA
>QWTY01039221.1:12558-23580 GCA_008033365.1 Pseudorectes ferrugineus
ACTTTAAGGAACAGACAGCTGAGTTGGGAACACGGTCACCTGTCATTAGTCACGTAACAGTATCAAACTTCTCTTTGCCACTCCTGGTACTTTAACATATCAAAAACGCTGCTCCTGCACATTCTGCGGTGTAGAATAGGGAGGAAAAAAACCACATTGAACTTTCAATGGAAATTGTTTCAGTGGATTTGGCACGCGATGTTTTTGAAAGGGTCACAAAACAAAGCTAATCCATTGATTTCAACTCCAGTCTAAGTGTCTCTGCAATAAACAAGTGGTGGTTGCAATTCACCATGAATTCAAAAGTTAAGAAGTCCAACAGAAGGGGACTACAGTGTCATTTATTTCCAGGCCATCCCAAGGGATGTACATTCTCAACTGTTTTGGAAAGAAGTAAAAATACTGTGTATGTTTTCTAGGAACAGTTAACTGAAAAGGTTTGTGTTTCTCTGTTTTCTTTCAAACTCTAGCAGCAAAGGGGAAAAAATCCCACCTTTCACTCACTCATCAATTTAATAAAATGTCAAAAACACACAGGATCACTTGAGCATGTGGATTTGACTCCATTATTATACCATATAATTTCAACAGCCTGTGGTTTTATTGTCCACAAAAAGCAATAACTTACTGAGGCGAAAACAACAGCGGTATTGCATTTGTGGTACAACACCCTCACAACCTTAAAGCTAAAACTTGTTTGTATTTCCTCATGTGCAAAAGTCATCAAGGCTTTTGGGGACAATTTATTTTTCTTTAAAAAAGTGAACAAGTGACAATACAGCTTTATATTTAATTAAATAAAAACGAAAAGTCATTATACACATTACAGGAATTGCTTTATCTCAAATGACTCAGCTGTGACCTGTCAGAGGCCAGCCAGCACCGATACTGCTGCATCAAAACCAGATTTCATTCCTTACCTTCCCTGTCCCACATATCTCTAATATTTATGGGCAGTGTGGTAATGGAGATTAGGCTCTGACTTATCAGGCTGCAATAAGACATGTTAACATGGAATTATGGTCCTGTAGCATAACCAGCAATGATGGGTAATGTTATTTACCTGAAGAAAGAAACATCACTGTCACAGCTGCAGCTCATTCTACTGAGTGTAATTTAGTTCAATCATTTATAAATGCCTGCCTTGCTTATACTTTCCATTTTAATTTCCTTGTACTCCTTTAGTACTCCTTGTACTAAATCTCACCATATTTAGAAAGACAGTTCAGATGTCCTACATAATAACCGATGAAGGTAACAAAAAGGAAAGCCTGACACGCTCTTATTTTGCCAAAGTGAGTTCCATTAACCAGTCACGTCAAGTGAAGACTCACACTGCAAACAGAGCCCACACCTGAGGCGCAGCCGGACTCACGCCCGCTCGGCAATGTTTGCAGAACAGATGGAGACACAACGTGTGTAAGTAGCTCTGAGGTCACACTTCAGGTCCCCAACATTTTTTTTTCCCCTCTCTTCCCCTTCCTTGATGCAGCAAAGTGATGCAGTGAAAGCTGCACGGTACCCTGCAGCAATAGTACACACAACCACATGCAGCATTTCGGACAAATTCTGTCATTTCTTCAATCCTTAAGCTAAACTCAAGACCCCGTGTCTTGCTTATCTCTCATAAAAGCAGCTAAACACCATTAAGAGAAAAACCATTGCCAAGCAGATGTGAGAGCTGTTGAGTCAGCCTCCCAAGCCCTCCAGCCCCCAGCATCTCTTCCCATCCCTCTGCCACGGGATGGTTTCCCTCAACTGGGCTTGATTTGCAAAACAAGAAAATCATGGCAAATCACAATGTAACAATTATGCTTCTAATAAGAATCACAATTTCTCTCCCTCCTGTGGATTTTTTCCTCTCAGGCAACACCAATGCTTTAGAAAATCCTACTTATGCTTACATGGCAAGCATTCGGGGGCTGCCCCGCAGCACTGCCGTGAGGGAGATGTGCAAATCAGGCAAGCAGGCCACAACAAATTTGTAATTACCTGGCATGATTAATACAGCAATTCTGCAAACATCTCTAAAGAGTCTATTACATTTTGAGGTCCAGCACAACAGGTTTCACAGGAAGAACAGGTGGACAACATGGAGTTCTTACATTAAAAAAGCACCTTGATGATGAGTAAAAAGTGATAATTCTAAAAAGAGTCAACTGGATTTTTTTTTTTAAAGCCTTTAAAGTTCTGTGGCCAATTCTGCTAGTGATTAACAAAAGCAGCCCTTCAGAAGCCTGCTCATTCGCAAGCCCACTCATTTATTCTCTGTATGCATGATGTGATCTTGGCACGTATGTAGACACTTGAAAAGAGATTATATTCATCCGCCAATATAGTTATGACTTTGCTAATATGTCTTTCCAGTCCAGGATATTTTTAAGCAATCTGAAGACTAATGAATCATAGTAAAGAAGAATGTTACTGGGCAGAATACATGAGGCATGAAAAAAGAAGACAGACAGCTGAACAATTAATTTTCGATTACAATTAAGTGAGGACACTTTCTGAGAACATTTGCTCAGACATCACAGGGACTGTCCTCACCTTCTGTGACATGAGCAACATCACTCAAACTGTGCAGGTTCACACAAACAGAAAATATCTAGTGAATTTTACAGACTAAGCAAGTTAATCTTGCATATAAAATATGAACGTGCAGAGAAGAAAACCTAATTCTTAAAACTGAATTAACTGCACACCTTAAAGCACAGACTGGATATAAGTGTCTGAGCCTGAGCTGCTCATCCCATAGGCCTATTCTGCTAAAGCATAATTATCATCATACACCATCATCTCATGGGATTGCCCTGAAATGTTCTCAAAGTGGTTAGCAGAACTCTGGCTGTGCTAAATCATTTTCAAATTGGTGCTACTCTTACTGAGTAACTTATCATCTATTCAGAGAAGGGGAAAGTTAGATGGCTCTGTGTGACAATTTCCCATTTTACTTCAATTTAGTTAATACAGGGAGAAAAGAAGAGGGGAATTCAAAAGCAAAGGAATTTTAAAGAAAACAAAAACTGGATTACACCCATGAGATATTTAAAAGACAATACTGGATTTTAAGCTCAGAATTGCAACATTCAAAGAAAAGCAGGCTGGAATAGACTAGGAAAAAAACCAGCTATGAGCCATTGAGTCAGAAGTAGCAAAGAAAGAAAAAGGGTATTGGAGACCTTTTTAATTACTTTACAAGTATTAATCCCTATTAACTATTAATTATGGAGGTGGGGGTGTTTTCTGAAGTTCAACACAGTATATAAAACACTGTCCAACAAGGCTACTCCTGCTGGGGGAGGTGAAGTTTTGCATGCATGTGGTTTCTTCGCTTTTTCAATCCCCCGGTTCTCCCAGGCTGTTCGGGTGTTTCAGTCACCAGCCTGGGTGAACACACCTGGTACAACAGGAGGAGAGGGAGACACAAGTGCCTCTGATTACAAGCGCATGCAGAAGAAATAAGCTTTACAGAAAGGTACTGTTTTAGCTGAAAATAAATTCTTAATAAACAAGAGAGCTGCTAAGTCGGGGTGAGAGCTCTGCATTACCTGGCAATACTGCACCCAGGCTTTACAAAACCATGTATGAAAGGACAAACTCTCTTTAAGGACATCCCCATTGAAATCTTAATTTTACAAAATGGAGGGTAAAGACACTCCTGAAAGAGAGGAGTAAATGCCCATAGGAGAAGGGACATTATAGGGTTTTTTTATTATTGTTACTGGAAGAGACTTTCAGCGACTGAGGGATTAATTCATCTGCTTTATGCATTCAATTTATTCACATACACATCATGTTTGTTCATTACACCACTCTTTCAAACCATGCACATACACACAGAACTCATTCGAAGCCTGAAACAACCCACCTCTGAGCAGATGCAAGACTTGTAAAAGATTAATAGGCACAACAAGCAATCTCGGCTGCAGGGGGAAAAATATCCTAGTTAAATATTTCAGCGCTTTCATCAAACATCTGTCCTCTAGGCTGTGCTTGACAGAATGGCAAGGTAGCTTCTCACTGTGCTGGGTGTGAGTGGTGAGGTTTGGTAGTGGAGGGGCTGGAGGTGCTGTAGGGGTGGTCTCTGTGGTCTCTGTAGGGGTGGAAGCTGGCAGAAGCTTTCCCCATGTCCAGTGAAGCCAAGGCCAGCTGGCTCCAAGATGGACCCACCACTGGCCAAAGCTGAGCCCATCAGTGACAGTGGCAGAGCCTCTGGGATGAGGGATTTAAGAAGGGAGAAAAAAACAGGGCAGGTTTTAAGATTTGTGTTTATTTCTCACTACCCTACTCTGATTTGATTGGTAATAAATTAAACTAATTTCTCAGGTTGAGTCTGGTTTGCCTGTGATGGTAACTGCTGAGTGATCTCTCTGTCCTTAAGGGACAGAGAGGTTTGTCTCGACCCACAGACCTATTGCTGTACCTTCTCTTCTCTGTCCAGCTGAGGAGGGGAGTGACCGAGCGGCTTTGGTGGACACCTGGCATCCAGCCAGGGTCAGCCCACCACACTCACAAAGATTAACAGACATCTGCTCAACTAAAATCAGCTTTTTGGTGCAGTGCCAGCCGAGCGCAGCATCTCGGAGGAACTCAGCATCCTGTTGTGAGCCTGTGAAGACGTTCCAGTATTAGCTGCCTTCAAAATGCCTCCCTCAGAAGATAACAGCACGGGTGGGGTTTTATGTTAATAGAAAATCAGCTGGCATAATACATGTACATTACACTGGGAGCCTGCTTCCTGAGGGTGGGAGGCAAAGGGAGGCATGTCTCCAGAGCTGCCTCACTTCTTGCTTTAGCAGCCATTTGTGAAGGCAGCAAACTGCAAGCAGCAGTAAGTCTCAGCGCCAGACAAACAAGGTTGCTTGGAAATGGCAGGGGCTTGTTTTTACTACCCTCTCTCCCAGCTCTAAAATATAGAAAGAATAGGTGAGTTTTGATTCACTTTACACGTACTCCAATAAAAGGGAGATGTGGAAGGACATTGGTACTAGAGGGAGACGCTGCAGGATGCATTTTACACGTGAAGCGAGTACAAAGGGATCACCACTCCAGCAGTTTACCTCTGCAAGAGGTTTTTGGGCACCACTGCCTGCCACTGCAATTCATCCTTCCTCCCTCCTGTGAAGATGTTTGCTCACACCGTGCCCATCTGCCCTTAGCACAGCAATGCTCTCAAACATCTCCTATCCCCATCACAGTGGGACTGCTCAGGACTACCCCATGCCCTAAAAATACTGACCAGCTCCTCAGACAGGGTCCCTGGGCAATGCCAACCCCACTGCACACAGAGGCAAGCTGTAGGGCAGCCAAGCATTTCTGGGGCATGGCCCATGGTAGCTCCACTCACAACTCGACCTGGAATAAATCAGGAGCTAAATAAATAAAAGCCCAGGAAAAGCTCTGACCTCTTCCACTTGAAAAACAATTAATGTAGCACTGTGGAGGTCAAATCGCCTTGGGACCTGACGGGCTGCCAGGACATCCTCAAAGGAGTCACTGGACTTGGGGTTTCTAACTCACCTCATCTCGCATGCCACAGAGCACCAGGGAAAGGTGCAATGCTCTGCACTTCCACTCCCAAACCCAGACAGAGATCACATCTGCACTGCTGGCCCAAGGACAGCCAGCTGCACCCTCCTCCCCTCCAGCAGCAAGTCATTGTCACCTCCCCCACAAACCTCTTCAGCTGCTATAACCCCACGCAGAATCAGGTCTTCAAAACAACCTTATTTTCCAGTGTTTTTTTAAAAACGTGTGTCACAAGCTCAAGTGAGATCCCAGGCACCTGCTTGGGAGAAGCAAGGGAGTAAAAGGAGACACAAGGCATACAAGCATGTGAGAGCTGTTGGAAATGCCAAGGGGGAGCCTTTCAAAGCAGCTTCTGCCACCCAAGAATTGGTCCTACCAGCCAGAGAAATAAAAGGCTGTTAAAACTTGGCAGGACCACTTACCCCTACTCCAGCGTCAAATGACTTCTTGTGGCACCGCGTGACACTTCCAGCATCTGTCACTCAAAAGCTGTGTTGTGGTACAGCTTTGGCTTTGGAGGAACATTCAAAGCCAAGGATTATCAACATACACCTTCATCACCTGGTGCCTCTTACCAAGCACAGACTGGAGGGATTTCCCTGAAGCTGTGAGCAGCACAGGAGTACAATTACCCTAATAGCAGCTTGCCTCCCAGAAGAGCGTACCTGCTTTCCAACAGGCACTAAAAATAAAAATAATTTTCAGTGAGGCACCCAATGAACAAGCTGCCTTTTTTTCTTAAATGAGAGCAATGAAGTACTTAGAATGTGTAACATTTAATAATATTTAAAATACAGAGGCAATAGCCAGGCTTTAACAGCTCAGAGCTGCCATTAAAATTAATAGGGCTACCTACTAATTACCTCTGAGAATCAGACCATTGGGTGCATTGAGGATTTGCACTCCTCTGGTTTAAGAACCCTGGCTTAATCTCTGTTTAGTCTTCCTCACCTTATTTTCAATAAGCATACAACATAATGCTCCTTTTTTGCCTTTTCTTCTTGTTTTTTTTTTTTTTTTGAGCAGCGATATATTTCATGCTACCACCCACAAAACAAAGAAACCACCAGGCAGGACCACAAATGCTCACTCTAGCAGGACAAACAGCAAGTCAGTAAGTCAACAACCCCCAGCACACCCGTGTCTCGTGCAGAGACCAGCACTAAGTGACACTGAGGGCCCACGATCGCTGCCTCACAAGGACTGTTCCTGGAAGCTCAGCCTGTGTGAATATTCAAACATTGCTCCCACCCTCCTGTGGGAAGCTTGAGAGTCCAGGTCATTAACTTGGCATCAAACCCAGAGCGTTCCCTCAGCCGGCACTGCTGAACACAGCAGGTCTGATCAGCAGGAGCATCACCAGAATGGGAAAAGGTGCAGGGTGTTCATATAAAACAACTTAAAAACCAAAGAAGGTCCCTCCCCAGACCTGGCAAACCACACCAGCAGCTCCAGAGCACGGCTGTGGAAGGGGGAGCCTCACAGCACAGCACGAAGGGTGGTGGTGCCAGCCCTCGAACTCAACGAGCATCTCACTGCCAGAGCTCTGCACCTCAAAGAGGCAGACAGGTCCCCCTCTCTGGGAACTTTCAAATGAGGTTTCATACTTCACTCCCAGCAATTTCACTGAAAATTTAATTATATCTTTATCCAGTTAAGGTCTGGCACTTCATCTACATAGAAGCCATATGTCAAAATACCCTACTGAAAGTTCCCCACAGAAATAGTATGCAAAATGGATTGCTTTCACGTGTGAGTGGCTCTCCTCCTGTTCAGGACAGGGCTATCATGTTTTCCATAACTTGCTCAGTTTATTGTCTGCAGTCAAACAGCACTGCTAGCATTGTTACTGCCAAGTAAACCATGATATTATTATTCTCCTGAGAGTTAATCCACAACCCACTGAAGACAATGGAAAGCCGCCCCTTTGCTTCTACAGGCTGCACATCAGCTCGCTCAGCCACGCTGCTGGTTAAGTACACATTTAAGACATGAAAGCATCACTAACACCAGTCAGAGAGGGCAGACAGACACCCAGCACCCAGCCCCAAACACAGCTCTGTGCTGCTTCCCCAGCCCACCCATGGATTTCTGTCAGGCACGAAGATTACAAGGTCCCTCTCTTCACAGTGCTCATATTTGAATATTTTAAGCTCTTGCACATCAAGCCAAGCCTCTCAACAAACTGAGGGTCTCCAGCCTGGTGCAGCACTATCCAGCCCAGAGAATGAGGATTCTGCACCCTCCTGGGGACCAAATGGCTCGGGTTGCCCCCAGGAGAGCACCACAGGCATTTAGCAGCATCACTGGATTCATTAATTAAAGCCTTTGTGGAGAGTCACAGGAGAGCAAAAAGAAAACCTTCCAAGTTTTGTCACTGCTTCTCACTTTTGCCCTGCTAAGAGGCCACACCAGCATGTTTTAAGGGAGCAGGGAATATGCACATTTCCACCCTGAACCCTTCCCTGGCCATGCTGCTCCCTTCAGAGCCACTTTTGTTCTACCAACCATCTTACAGCAGAGAAACACAAGCTTTCTCCTTCAAATACAAAGACCAGCTGTCCCTCTATCTGAAATACACTTTCTTCTGACTTTTCCTATTATGTAAAAAAGGTGCAAGGGAATATTTAAAAGGCAGCAAATTAAAGACTTATAAAGGGAAAACTTAATCATCCCATGCAAAGCAAAGCCCAGGAGACTTGATTCAGGGCCCGGAAAATTTAGAAAAATTCTTTAAAAGACAGAATATTTATATCAACAAGAGCATCCAGATTTATAGCAGCAGGAAGAAAAGAAGAGGGGAACAGTATGCAGCAATGCTTGGAAGGGATATAAATCTGCCTGCTTCAAGAGCAATTTAAGCTCCGAACTTATATATAAATATAACAGTTGGAAACTTTCTGTGTCAACACAGTCACTCCCTTCCCTCAGTTGGTTTTATTTCTCCTTCAAACACCATGCAGCAGAGCTGTCCCTTCTCCCCTCTCTCCCCAAGTCCCTGCAGATGCTCCCACCTGCCCTGGGGATCTGGGGGACCCCAGCTCCAAGCCCTGTGCTGGCCCAGGACCCCCCAGGCTCAGACCTGCAGCAGTTTCAAGCTGTGCCTGCCACCAGCACCTCAGCAAACAGCACATGGCTGCTGTACAAGGCTGTGTACCTGCAGATGCAACTTTCCAGAAAATTCAGCAGCACTGCAGTGAAAGGATCGTTTTCAAAGCTTCAAATCCAGGTGCTTAGAGTTAATTAAGTCCATTATTTGACTTCAAAGGGACAAAATACATTAAAAAAAATCAAAACGAAAATAATTTTCTTTCCACAGCTAAAGCGCTACAAAATCCATTTTATCTTTCCATATCCACATCCTCTTTACAATGCTTTTTGAATGCTGGGCATGAAATCCTATTAATTTATAGGTACTATTAAAGGCATCTGAATTTAATATTCAAATGGCCAAGTCTTTTTTTCCCCTTTTTGTATCTTAGCAGAAAGCAAAAGCCCCTCTCGTTAAATGTGCCTAATGAAAAACACAGCTAAGCAAGGCCAGCATCCATCTAGCACTTGCCAGGATATTTAAACATCTATGACAATGTTCCTTGAACCCTAAAAACTGACATAATCTCTGCCTTAACCATCTCCTTTCCTGTGCCATGCAGCTGATTATCCTCTGTTCCATGGAAGCCACGCCACATCCCAGAACCTCCTCCCAGCTCCCTAACCAAGAGGTCCAGGTTTCCACATCCCTCTGTGGCTCAGCTGCTCCGTACCATGGATCGGCCCTTCCTCCCTCCCAGGAAAAGCTGAATCTCCCCTTCCCAGCTGAGCACCATGGCTGAATTCCCCTTGACCCATGGATCCTAAATTCCTGTATTATCCCGTGACTGTGTAATTCTTGAGGGAAGATAGATGGGAGAAGGAATCCATAAATCTTTCATTTTTCTCAGGAAAATGAAAGAACGCTGCAGGCAAACTTTCCACTGATGTTTGAGTTGCTTCATTGAAAGCAACTGTGTGTTTTCTTCAGACAGTTGTTTTGCATGATTCATTGTGAGGCCATTAAAACAACTGTACTCTTGAATTTTAAGATTATTTGTGCTACCGCACATAGCCATTCCCCCTCTTCTCTCTCCTCAGCACCAACAGCCCTTTATCTTGCTTGTCTCTCAATAACATGAAAGAAAACAAGGCACAGGAGAAAAAGCACCCACGCTGTCCCATCCATGAATCAGCCTGGCAGGATATAATTCTCACAAGGCAGGGAAGGGGGGAAAATTCAGCTGTTGGCAAATTTTCAGCAGCCAATATTCCTTAGAAACATATAGATTTGATTAAAAACGTTTGTTTTCTGTCCAAATCTGGTAGGAGAAAATGAATGGTGCTCTTTGTTAGCCATCAGTCTTCCCCACTTGTCCATGTGCCAGATGGCACCGCACTTCATAGGAGCAGGAACAATAAGCAAAGAGTCAGTTGTGCAGTAAGTTTGCTTATAATCATTTCATCTCAAACAAGCAAAAGGAGAATAAGGATGGAAAGACGTAAAGAAGAATATTAACTCAGCGTTCATTCACTTTATTTCATTTTTTATAAACAAACCCCACTCTTGGCAATGTTAATTATTGACATCTCTGAAATTTTTATTCCCCCCAATGGATTTTGCATTTTTAAGAGAGTTTCAAATGGAGCGTGACCAACTTGTTATTAAACAGCAAAATGGAAATATTTGTAACCCGCAAGGGCAGCCTGACTCCTTTGGCACTGACAAATGCCCCTTCCCCATCCCTGAGTGCTTCCTTGCTGCACAACTGAGACAGCAAGAGGGTGGGAGAGGAGCCATGAGCAAGGGCAGGAGGCAGAAACGCACCCCAGCCGCGCCATTTCCCTTAAAACCAAATCTAATTACAGGTTTGGTTTGTCGAGATGTCTGTTAAAAACAAACAACCAGCATCTCTCACTTTCTAAGAGAGAACTTAACATGTAAGTCACCGAGACGCCGAGGAGGAACCCTACGGTGCCATTTCACAGAGTCACACTTCAGAGCAGAGCTGCGCCTCGAGATTTGATACCGCTCAACAGCATCTGCTGGTATTGTGCCAATAGCATATGCTGGGAGCAGATATGGATTCCAATGCCAGCTACAATATATATTTTAAACCCAGCTACCGAACAACAGAGCAAGGGGAGCAGCAAGGCCTCTCGAGTGCGAAGCAGAGCCTGCGTGAACTCCCACAGCCAAACTCAAACCCAAAATGTAGCTGCGGGTCCATGATTGATGGGGAAGCAGTGCCGTGAAACAGCTACATCAGATCAGACCCCAGGAGTTCAGAGGGAGAGGAAACTGAACGGGACTGCCCGAGCACAGGCTGCAGGAGAGCGGGAAGTTCCCTGGCTCTCACCACCAGGATGCACAACTGGCTGCCTCTGCTGTTTATGGAGCTACAGAGCCCCGTTCCCATGGCTGCTCTTTCTAGACCTGCTGCAAAATACCACCAAGGGGAC
>QWTY01039224.1:0-13702 GCA_008033365.1 Pseudorectes ferrugineus
ATGATAAGAACTAAAGGGCAGAAAATTGTCCCAATGCCTATGGATAAGTGTACAAGTGCAGAGCAGGCAGCACTTCCACCAGGAACTTTTCTGGTCTACCTCATTTTTCTCCTGACATTTCAGGAACATCCTGGCCATGCAGCAATTTTCCATGAATTCCTTTCCAAAAAATTAGCTATTGTCAAATTATCTTTGCTCCAGAGGGTGCCAGGTCTGGGCAGCCTCAGACCATCTACACCACCTGGTTTGCTGGTGTGCTGCACAGAGACAATTTCCATGTGGCTTCAGGTGCCTATTCTACAATTTTAATGTTTTCCTTTCCTAAATGAAGACTAAATTCTACATGTCTGCTTCTGTGTAGAAAATGACATATGCCTCTGTATACAGGAATATCCCAAACTGGAATGGGAATTCCTGGTTTCCCTTAAGTAGCTTCTATGTTAACTTGCACATTGGCCTCTGGTGACTGTTTTTAACTGAGGTACTACACTTCCAGTCCCTTTGGCTTCTTACATGCTGCTGAACATTGGCTTGACTGGTGCATTTGGTTTTGTAAAGGAGTCACCACAGAGAAAGCGAGGTCAAAATTGTCACTGTTTCAAATAGAAAGTAGGATTTCAAATAAATGGGGAGATTAACTCTGCCCTTTGAAAAGCAACTCTGTTTCTCAGGAATAAAAATTCACCTCTGTAACTGCGAGAAAAAAATAATTATCTCTAAGTTACCAATAAGAGCACTTCTGAAATGTGCATGCATTTGGACTGAGATGTTTAAAGTGTGCTTGAAATTTATCTTAATTATGGCTCTAAGCTGGTAAGATGGTGAAAAATAGTATTTCTATTTAGTAGGAGTGGGTGGTGTTATCTATTAACATAATTTTGAATTCACACAGTAACATTTAAAGTCTATTTATAAGTGAAAGACTAACAAACAAATGAGTGAATATAGGTCGGAGAGGGGAGTCAGAGAGAATGGGAATAATAACACCTCTGGCTACATGGGCTGATGAGGCACCACTGCTGCCAGGGAAAAAGGATCAGAAAAATAGCTTGGTGTCTAAGTAAACTGTGGCTGCTTGCTGCAGAACAAAATACCAAACATTCTGACTGAGCTTTACAGCCCTGCAGACTGCCTGAGGAGCTTTGTATTTCATCCCAGAGGCAGACATAGAGTGCTTATTATTCAAATACCCACCACTTATCCCTGATAATGCTTGCAAGGCATACCTGACTGAACTGTAAAAAACCCAATCTGGTCAAGTGCTGGTTTGATATGCACAGGCTCGCAAACCACCATGGATTGTTTTCATGAGCTACAATTTGGCTGTCAAGATTTAATTAAGGAATAGATCAGAGCCTTTAGAATAAATGGGGTGGTCAGGGGTGTTGGACAAATGGACTGTGTGACACGGCAGGGGCTTAAAAATTTGTGCACTGACCAAATTGTCTTCCCAAAAGTGAAAGGGGACAGGTTTGCTTAAAAAAGCCCCCAAACCATCCACCTTACCTATAATGCACATGCTGGTTTTACATCATTCTCATCACTGTGAGCCACATTATGTAGCTGAGATTTGATTGTATTAACCTACATATTGCAGTCTTGAAAATCCTGGGAAAAGGACACATTTTATGGCACTATAAAGTCATCATTTTTCTGCTACTGTATGAAGATTATTACATTCCCTGAAAATACAGAACAGATTTAATCCGAAATAGGATGTATTTTTTTTTTCTGTACAAGCAATCTGTCTGGCAGGCAGCAGGAGATAAAGGGAATGTTTATTATTAAATTTTAGTAACTTAAAGTAATATTTGTGTAAGTGCATATACATAGAAGCACTAAAAAAAAAAAAAACCACAACAAAAAAAATATTAAATCTGACATGCTGATTTTAAATAAAATTCGGAAATAGTGAAGCCTAATGTGTAGCTAGACATCATTGACAAATACAAACTAATATAAATTAAGAAATGTTTCTGCTCTAAACCTCATGTGTTAAACCTAATCAGTATTTACTGTATTATCTCTGAATAGAATAAGGACAGTGCATTATCTGTTTCAGTAATGCAAAGTTAATTTTAGCTGTCAGAAGGTTGGAGTCAAAGACCTATAAAAGAATATATTTCCTGACTGAAATCTAAAGGGACATTTTAATTTGTTTCTGTTCCATTGCTTCTGAATAAATTGTTTTGAAGCAGATAATGAATTCATGTAAGTGCTAGTCTTCTGTTCTGGTCCTAAAATTTCTAAAAGCTTTCTTAAGAAAGCTCTTTTTTCTTACTTTTAAAGTATAACCAAATACATGGGGGGTTTTTTCAGTGTTAAAATGCCTTTGTGAGGGCAGTTCAAGCAAGAGTTTTCAAAATTCAAATTACCTTAAGTAAAATTTATACAGTTGTGACAGACTTGTTCAAAATTTTAAATATGCATTTTTTGTATAATTTTCAGGGCTGTAACTATGTTGGCTGTTCCCAGATGCTCATCACGGGGGAGGAGAATCCTAAACTTGGAGAAAGTTTACGAATTTTAGTTTCCACTAGCAAAGTGATTATTTAAAGGTAAGTAATTTGAAGGTAAGTAATTTAGAACTGTTGTGAGACGAAATGTGCAAGGAAAAGCCTCTCCTGTATTTTTTCAGCTCACTATAATGCATATTCAGCTTGTGAGGCCCAAAGTTGCAAATCTCTCTTCCAGCTATGCAAGACAAATTACAGAGAAGTTTCAGTGGAAGCAGGGAAGGTACCTGCAAGCACGTTTTTAATAACAACACACACGCCCTACTACCGACACCCTGGCTATGAAATTATTAAAACTGCAGCACTTATCGCCACAGGATGCTGAAACAGCCAATAATAAAAACAGATTGAAAACAGATCACAGCAAATTCATGGATAAGGATCCACCACGGTTGTTTGAACGTGATGACTCTACATGTAACCTCCATCCCAGGGACTCCTAAGCTGTTTCGAGCAGGACTATTCCAGTGTGGCCACATTTAGGAGGTGTCACAAAGTGAATGTTTTTTGGGCCTTAGTGAAAAATTCCTTCTGTAGTGACATGGAAGGTCTCATTGGTTCATAGCAGTGAATTATAAAGAACTTAACAGGGACAATGTTCTGCCTAGTGCCGTGGGATTCTTGCATGCAAGCTGGAAAGCTTTTGCCGGATGGTTAATTGACTGAAAGAGTTCCTCTAGCCCTGGAGAACCAGGCTGAAAAGTTTTCTTTTTCCTCATTGATTTGTTCTGCAACAAACAAATGGGATAGTGAAAGACTGAATTCAGCAGCCTTGTCTAAATGGGGGAAATGAAAAGCAGAGTGGCTGTTGGGGACTCAGAAGTGTCACCTGTGACTGTAATCGCACAACTGTGACAAAGCAGCAGCTTCCCATTTAGTGATGGATTCCATTTCCTGATGAGCCAGAGGGCTCAGTCTCTTCCCTCCATCGACAAAATGATTTGTTTCACTTGCTGCTGCTCTGCCTTTCTTCAGCTGAGAATAAGTGAGGGCTGTGCTGTACCAGAGCTTGTAGCACACTGAGCTATAAAAGCTGTCACTAAACACAGGTCATTTTGTGTGTGAGTCTCATGAAGGAATGGGAGGGAGATACAAGAGTTAGCCCAGTACTTCAAAGTATAAAAAGCCTCTAGTTTGAGTTCCTTAGGTTTTCCTCTATATGCCTTATTTTTTCCTAGCTAGATCCTAAGATAAGCTCAGGAACGTGGATACTCCCCTATGTTCCACAAAATTATGACTTTCCTTTCTGTAGGATAACCTGTTAAATTTTGCCACTACCTCTTTCTACCACTGGAGTATCTAAGATGCCAAGAAATGTTCTTTCAATATTCTTCAGATTAGAAGGCTGATTTGTTTGAAACAGGCACGAGTATCCTCTGTGCTTCTGCTGTGCTGCACCCCTCTGTGTTTGCAACACGAGTGACCATAGTCCAGCCACGCAGAACTGGCAGCAGCAGCAAGGCACCAAACCCCCAAACACAAACTCTCACTTTACCTTGCTCTCCTCGTGCAGAAAAAATGTGGGGGCAACAGGGTTCCTTCAGATCCATGCAAAGTTTGGTTTGTTTGGTTTTGTTTTTTTCCTCTCTGCTTTCCAACAAGGACAGAAGAGGGGGAAGGCACAAAGCTGCCGTTCTTGATGGAAAAGTTATTAAAAGCTGGAACCACAGCTTGCAGTCAGCAGAGAGGGCTCTGCTGGCCCACCTGCTTTTTTTAGACCAAAGTGAGGTTGTTTTTGAAGGGTTGTGAGCCACCCTGGTTAACCTGCTTTGAGTCAATCCCTAAGGACAGCTGGGCCTGAACATACATGTGTTATGGATAGAATAAAACAGCTGAATGGAAACATTCTTAGGGCTGCAAGTTCACAACTGAAGGTGCATTTGATGGGCACCAGATACAAACTATTAAATCCCTACCTATGTGGGTTTCAATTGCCTGGCATAACTTCAGCTTCTGAAGGGCTTTAGTTAAATTGTTACAGTTTGTCTGGCTAAGAAAGACCACGAGTGTTTTCTAAACCACTTTTCCCCAAGCTTTCACTTTGCCTATTCATACTGAAAGCTCTCTAGCAAATGGACCACTTATTATTGTATTTTTGTTTGGTACAAGATGGGTTTTGAGGCACTGCTGCAGTAACACAATTATGAGCAAATAACAACTCCAGGGTAATTCCATACAGACCTTCATATTCATATTTTTGTACCTCAGATACATTCACAGCTTACTCAGTGCAACAATTAATTAAGCTAATCTGAGCCTACTTATGACATGTGTCTGTAGCCTCCAAGTCATGGAACTGTTTTATCTTTTTGAAACATAAATTGCAAGTGTGGAAGGTTGGGGCTTATGTTTGTGTGTCTTAAAGCAGTGAAAGAAATAGGAAAGAAAAAAGACCAAATCCAGCAATATCTCTGTGCTGGTGAGCAAGAGCAGCAAAACTGTCAATTTTTGCCCTTTCTTCTTATGGGTCAGTTCAAAATCCATCTCTCTGAGCAGGAGCTCAGCATCTGGCAATCAGCCTTCTTGCCAAATAGTCCATTTCTATTATTTTAAATATCAGCCAGAATCCACAGCAGGTTTCTCAGCTGCTTCCTTATTTTACATAATTAATCAGTGCAATAACTTCTAATTACTAAACTTTAGAAATCATTTGATGGAGGTGATGACCAAGATACCTGAAGATGTGAAGTTCAAATATAGGTGTAATGTCTCCTCCTGGTCAAACACAGCATTTTTGTGGCTTTTTGTAAGCTGCAATAACAAAATATAAACTGCTTACCTATGGAATTTGCCTTAATATTAATCATATTTAAGCAGGCAATCTTCTGATTTTTTTTTTGCTATCCTGCTATCTTCTCATTCAGAAACAGCTAAAGACATGATGTGTGTGTTTGTCCAGCTTAGCAGTATACATATTTATAATTTAAAACCAAATCCTGTTCCAAAGTAAAGGAAATACTATTCTCAAAACAGACCTCAGAGAACTGGACCTTTGTTTGCCTGGCCAAGTAAATACCAACTCCCTGAATGAGTATAGAATTAAATCTAAATTTCCAGCTTGGTGCAGGGATAGGCGAAGATCTGATGAACGCTGTCTCAAAATTTCCATTCCAAAGCCCTGTTTCTCTACTGTTCTCTACTTTATAAGCTGACCTTAACCAGCTGGTTGAAATTTCTGTCTGCCTTGGGTTATTTTCTTTTCAGCATAGGAAAAGAGGAAAGAAACATTTCCAGGAAATATATGTTAGAATATTTTCCAGCAGCCGTGTTTTTCAGAGGCAGACAGAGAAAATTAAAGTTGTCTTGCCAATGTAAAATGTCTGTGAATATTTTTCTTGGCTGAGAAATTCTAGCTGTCTTTTATGACCTTGACATCTGACATAGGATGACCTTGCTGATGAAACACATGGCCTTGACATCTTTGTGGAAGCTCAATTAAATCTGAGTAACAGAAAAATAAAATCTTGCAACGTGTACAGGCTTAGTGCAGACTTTATAGATTTTTGAGAAATGAATTCTGCAAAGAATTCCAGTGCTAAGCTTTGTTTACTCGTAGGAAAAACACAACGCATTGTATTTCCATTCCATTTCCAGGCTATCATCTGTCTCTTAGGTGCTCCATCATCTCCAGCATCTCAGCGGCTGATTCCAAAGGATCCTGCTTTGTCAAACAATTCTTTTTTAGCAGATTAATCTTTGGAAGCTGCTCTGGGTTAGAGGCACATCAAGAAATCCTGTATTTAGAATAAGTAATATTTTCAATCGGCTGCCTTGTATTTTTCCATACAGAAATATTGATCTTTCTTTCCAAGGACCTGAAAGACCCCAGGGGAAAAGTTCCTCACGAAAGGCTCAGATAAAACCCAGCACGCTCTTTCAGGACAACATTTACATGCAAGCTTTGATTTTTATGGATTATAGCCCTTAGCTGTCATGGAAGACAAGGCTCACAGCAGCACAGACCTTACCAAAAACTGCAGCAAGGACTCTTAAAGCACTCAACAGCTGTCACACAGAGGAACCCATGGAATTTGCTGCTCACTAAAGATTGCCGGTGTTTCTTGAACAGACCATGCTACCTGCTCCCCTGCACTGGGGACATTGCAAAAGGTATTTGCATATGTTAATCTACCCTATGAATTAAAGCTTTTTCTTTCTTTCTTTCTTTTTCTTCCCTATGTTTCTGGTAAACTACAGCTCTTCCTGAAGTCACCAACTCCTACTAAGTGAGAAAGTTTCACGCACCTGTTTATATAAAGGGAAATGAAACTCCGTCATTTTCTAAGTCTTTCAGCTTCTTTTAGTAGAATTCCTCTCACCTCCTTTTATGTGTCTGCCTAAGCTAAAAGCAATCTGTGCTAGACAGGTACTCTATGGCACTTCAGGCACCCTTTATGGGAAAGGAGTGAAGCAAATACTGGGGTGAGATTGTGCTGACCTATTTACACCGGATGCCTCGCACCTCATGAATGTCTGCTTCTCTCTATTACTGCAAAGAGAAACTTGGAGTGATTGGTTCAAGATGTCTATCTTTGGTCAGTTGAATTCTAACCTTCATTTGCAGGTACTAAGTGTTTAAGCTTTGACTGAGAATAAGGGATATTTGGCAATTTTCTGCTGGGAAAGGTGTTGTTGTGATAGTTGTGATAGTCAGCAGGAATAGATTCTAATAGATTTTAATTGACTCTACTGCAGCATAGTCCTGGTGTTTAGTGTCCTGAGAATCCCACATTTTTGAAGGGAAAAAGATGTCTCTTCCCTGAAGTGGATTGAACTGCCAGAGAAAAAAACTCTTTAGTACTGTATCTTAGGTCCTGGCTAAAATCCCAAATTTGAGCATTCATCTGCTGAGCCTTTCAAAGCGAATCTGCTGAGCTTTGCTGTACCAACCCTACCTGAAATAACTGAGCTTAGTTTAATTCAACTACACATGTTTAGGTGATGACAATGCCGTGTTCAAAACAGGACACAGACTTATCAAATGTATTGTAGTTACCATCATTTTCAGGAACACATTTTCAAAGTCTGAACATCTCTTCCCCCTATTATTAGAAGTGCGTGTATTTTACTGAAGCAGCAGTAACTTGCTTTCCCTTATCTTAACTGTAAATGACCCTATTCATTTGTAGCTAAAATTGTCCTCCCCGGAATGCACTGGCTTCAGCAGAATTACAACTTGCATGATTTTAGCTGATAGGCTCTACTGCAGATACATAACCTAAAGAAGTAACATATTTCTGGCAATACATGATAAAAGAAGCACTTGGCAAAGGTCAGCTTTTCAGATGTCTTGTGGAAATCTCATTAAGTACAATCCTCTGATAGGTCCTCTTCCTCTGCCTCAGTGTCTGTACCAATTGTCCTGAATTTCTGATTGAAGTTTGGCATCTCAGTGACTTTTTAACAAGTTAAAAGGTCCCAGTATAATTAAAATAACCTCAAAGTCAAATTTAGCAGGTGAGAATTTTGATAAAGCTCTTTGTATTAACTCTATTGTATGAAAGTAAAACAATCTTTAAATTATCAGTCCTTCTGAATGTAGCTAAGGCTTCTAAGATTTGAGTGAATGTCAGGCAAATTCCTAAATATTTGAACAAAAAAGCCCTGCTAAAGTTATTAATCTATATTAATGGGAGCAAATACTATGCCAAGATGAAACCTTTCTTCAAGCAGGGCCTATTTTCTTTTCAGTTTTCCATTTTAAATCCTAACTTTCCCTTCATTTCAGCTTTCCATTTTAAATCCTAAATTTCATCTGCCATGATGACTTCTTGTTAAGCTGCTGTTAAAAGTCCAGGTTGGTGCATGTGTTAAGAAGTGCAGGTACAGAGATCAGAAATAAAAAAACATGGTCCAAAAGTTGTGATGAACTCTAGCTCAGTGCTGAGGCAAAACTTATGACTATCTGCATTGCTGCTGCCTACAAACTCCAGAAAATGTTTAAGTTGAGCCGTCTACAACAGGGAAACGTTAATATTTATGTGGTGACTTTTTGTATGAACATCCAGCCAGTTTTCAGCTGACAGACTGCTATAAAATAAAAAGATGGACAGCAGTAAAAAAAATTAAAATAAAGCTGTGTATTAGATGTGAATCAGTTACAGAGTGAGATGACAAGCTCATGTCTCTGTCCTGCTGGAGGTGCTTCTACGGGGAAGCAGAGTATTCCATGGCCTTGAGGTTTCTTTTAGAGCATATTTTCTCTCCTAACATGAGCAGCAATATGTGAGCTTGATATGTGGGTTTTAAAATCTGCATTATATTCCCCTTTAGGAAGGAGTAAGTTACAGAGAGTCTTCATTCATCTTTTAGAAGACTCTGTGTGCCTAAATTATTCTCTGACCTCGTACTTGTTCAGGATGCTTGATCCCGGATCCAGCATTACAGAGATCCCTGCAATGTCTGCTGCTTTGGAAAGGTCTTGGATCGAGGTGGCTGCCAGGAGGCTGCACAGTAAGGAACATATCAGCTCCAAAGAGCTCAGGCTGAGTTCTGTGGAGCACTGCAGGGGTTAAACTCGCTGGCATACTCTCTGCTCATGAGTAGAAGGACTTGTGTCATGTGAGCTTTTGGTCAGCACGAGCCTGCAGGATGCTCTAACCACTCTCAGGTAAACTTCAGTCACTTGTGCTGTACTGAACTGAGAAGAAAACCCTGGCAAATCTGAAACCTAAAAGTAACCCCAAGTATAGTTGGGGCAGCTGAATGTCTGATGTGTGCCCCAGTGGATGCATCACTCAGTGTGCATTCTTGTGGAGCACCCTCAGCCTAAGTCACAAGAGCATCTCCCGAGACACTAAAGAAAAAAGGGATGGAGTCCATTCAAAGGCAAATAGATGGTAAATATTGACATGGATTAGAAAAGATGAAGTAGCCTACCAGATGGTGGAAGATACAAGTACTTAATGCATGGGAGAAAAAAAAATGCAGGAATATCTAGTGCTTCTGGAATACTGCTGTCAGTGTATTCCAAGGATGGAGACTTCACCAGCCAACTGCTGTCCAGTGACCCAGCTTCAGTCTCAGCCTTATTGAGGGGTATGAAATACAGGAACAGTCTACCAATATGCTGCTAATTTAAATGATAGATGCTGATAAGTACTTTTCTTCTTCCTGCCTCAGCTTTACTCAAAATCTTCCATTAAAATATATAATTGAGTACCTAGACAGTTGCATTTTGATTTGCATCTATTGCCAACCCAATATATCTTTCAGATAAGCCTTTCATGCATTACTTTTAATAATAATGTCTTAAATTAAAAGGCTGCTTCCATCAGCATAATGAAGCAAGATAGCCAAGAAAATAACTCTGTGCCTGAGAACAGAAATTCATTAAAGTAAGAAAAAAATCCATGAAACAGGGAGGATAATGAGAAAAATATTGAGCCTCAAAGATGACAATAGTGAAAGGAGAGACTGCATTTAGGGCTCACTTACTGCATGGGAGGGGCTGTTTTCTCTTTCCAGAGATCTTGCTTTTTTTTTTTTTTTTAATTGTGACAAATCGCATAAAATTTTGGCAACTTGGTTACTTTTAAATTGCCTTAGGCATATGGGATTTTACTAGCACAAAACCTGTGCCTGATAGTGATATCAGAGATAATCCTTCATGCTACTTATGTAAGTGTTAGTTTTAATGATTTCTCTTCTTCCAGTACTGACAAACATAAAACTTAATAATGACAAACACCAAAGCTGCTCAAATAAGGCAATTTAATGTAATCAAGATATTGTGCTTTCTAATTACCCTCCTGGTCTCTATTTAAGTTGCAGATTGTGCTACTTATATTTATCTTAGAAATGTGTTGTCCTTATGAAGTCCTTTTTTTAAAAGAAATATTTGAAAAGGTGCTGAAAAATATTTTTACCTTCCCCAGAGTATAAGGAACTTGCATAGTGAATGAGGCACGTGCTCGCCTTTGAATTGCACTCCCTCTTCCTCTCCCTCTCATCTTTATTTCTTGTCTTCAGCCAGCCAAGGCAGCGTTGAACAAGAAAAGCAGTGCCCATCTGACTCCTCTCTGCCTGTCTGCTGAGCTGTGCTGCTGCTCCTGACAGGCTGTGGGCAGCCAGGGACACACAGAGTGGGTACAGGAGGAGCTGACACCCTGCACACATCCAGCCTCAGACAGGTGTTACAAACCTGCTCTCTGCTTCTCGTGGCTGTGCGAAGACAAAAGGTTCTGCCTGGGACAGAACAACCCCTTGCTGCTGGAGCACAGATGGTATGAAAGTGCTTTGTGTGACACAAGGTGTTAGAAAATGTTTGGCTCACTAACATGTGCTGTCAAGACCTGTTTTCGTCAAGCTGCCAGTCTGTCATTGTCTTTTGGAAACCAGCATGCAGCCAGGAAAACCATTTCCATCAGAACCAGAAACAGAATCCCTGTTTATACTTCACTTTCATTTTCTCTCACCAGGTAATTTCTCTCCAATGTCACCACAGGTATTATAGTAGAATTAAGGAACAGCCAAAACTTCTCTCTTATTACATACAAAACAGTAACTAGAAGAGAGAAAATAGGTTTTAAAAATGGTAAGAGAAAAGGAAAGAGAAGCTTTCAAACCAAGCATTCCCCACACCCGAATCTGCTGAACTTTGCAGATACAGTAAAGAAGTCTTCCTCTTCTCTATGTACAGATGCCAGCTGGAGGAATTCCTGGCCAAAGTAAAATCCAACTTAGAAGTTTGAAACCATCGAAATCTGGGAAATTTTTCTTTCTGTATATATTCTTCATGGCAGCAGAAAAGGCTTGTAAAGGCTGAAACTGGCCCTATTCTGACCTATTTTTCACTAAAATCTGCATGTTTGATTAACATTATTATGAACCAACTAGGTGACTCCAGTCAATTTTACAGCTACCCAGTGACACTTTTTATTTGTTCTATTATTACAAGTGCAGCAACCTTGTCTTTGCCTCTTGCTGTAAGACTTTTAAAGTGCAATTTGGTGTATTTTTCAGAGTGTGGACACAACCCTGAGATGGTAGGGGTCAGAACTTGTGTAGACAGATGAGGGTAAGGAGCGCTGAACACAGGAAAACATTAGCCTTAAGGGTCTTTTTCTTCCTCTAGAAAAAAAAGCAATGAGATTAAATACCTCAGAAAGATTCTGAATGTCAAATGGTGGCACATGACTCAGCTCTGTCTCAACATGTGGAACTTTCAGGTTCACTTATGAGCAGTCTTATTTCATGTTTATTTGCTCAGGCAATTTAATGGTTGCTGAAGATTTACTTTGTTTCTTTTTGCTTTATTATTCACATGTCTCAATATTAAATGACAATTTTTTCTCCTGACACTGTTGCAGGAAGTTTTACCCTTGTGTTTTTAAACATTTTTGTGTTAAAACCAATTGTGCTTTCTGAAATGTTATCATTAAGCTGTTTGAATGACTACAGGAAACAAGGATTTTGGCATTTCATCTTTGTTGTTAAAAATGTACAATTAGGCTATGGAAAAACTCACTTTGTAAAACCACACAAGGCAAAACCAGAAATAAAATCAAGCATATGGTGGCATAAAATGGCCACAGGCTAATGCAAAAATTGAGAAAAGTCTTCTCACTAAATATCTGTGCACTGCTGGGCTTTCCATCTTCAAAATGTCTTGCAAAGGTTAAGTCTTTAAAATATATCTGTGCAATGAAGCGTTATATTGGCACCATTGTTTTTTTCCCCTCAGTTAAAGTAGATGTTGAGTGTTTAAATATCCAAGGCTGTGGAGAAGGTCGCTCAGATCTAGGACTGCAGACTAAGCTTCTTCTGCGGTACCTGAATTTCTCAGACTGGGCTGGACATTCTTCATTTATTCAGTCATCCTTCTGTCAGCCACTGCTCTCCTTTTCTCAAACTGATTGTCCTCTTTGACATTTTTTCCCTGGCTGGTCTTCAGCTTCCCACTGCACTGAGTGTGCTCAGATTGCCCCATTAAGCCTGCAATAACCCCACAGCTCAACCCTCACCTGGCTGCATTTCCCTGCTCTCACTTGAGGCTTTTTGCAGTGCAGACTTTCCTCTCCTCCTGTACTACTTTAAGGAAAGGTCAGTCTGGCAGAGGTCAGCAGAACTCTGTATTCAGCCTGCTTTGCAGAATCCCTCTGGAGGACCCAAATCAATGAATTTGATCTCTAAAGCAGGTACATCACAAACATGTGTGTGGAGTCTCTGTGTGTGAGGGTAAAAAAGCAACTCACCATCTCCTGTGTTAGGAATCACCTTGGAAAAGTTGCCTCTGGGAATAGGACTGGTAGTAGGAATTGAATCACCCTCAGCAACACTGGATGCTGCCAAAAACCTGCAAGAAAGCAAAAAACCATAATATAAGCTCTGTAAATGACAATGAATGATGCCTACTTCAAAGGAAGGAGAAGATTTTTCAGAAAAGCCTAAACTGTAATTTTCAGGATCTCTTCAAATAACTGGGAATGATTGTTTAAAAGCTTAGAGGCCAGTGCTGGGAACCCCCCCAACCAGAGTTCACATAAGAGCATAGCTGGTGATGACAGAAATACTTTGTGAGGAGCTAATGACCAGCAAGGGCTGTGCAGGATTGGACACTCCAGAAATCGACTCCACTTGAGGAACTCAAGAAATCGAAAGACCTGACTTGTACTTTCCTGAAGATAAATGACCAGTTCAAGGAAAGGGGGGAGGAAGCCTGTGCTGTTTAGCAAAACCAGCAGTTTTAGTGTCTCATGCTTTTAGCACCAGAGTGCATCTGTCAGGTGCTAATTGTCAACTCCCACTGACTGCAGTAGGAGCCCAGGGCACTTGGCATTTTGCAGTATTAACCTGCTGTTATTAAGCTAAAGAGATAAACATGCCAGAGTATGTGATGTTTGAACTGCCAGGCATTGTTTCTTGCATTCTCACAGCTTTAATATCTTTTTTTTTTCCAGTTAGAGGTGTCTCACGGCAAGAAACTGCCTAAAGAGGAAACAAAATGCAAAAGAATATGCACTGTGAAAAGTCTGCACTGTGAAGTGCAGAAATATATCATTCTACCAAGAGTAGGCTGATTTAATTTTAAATATAAAATCTTTAAATGGCTAATGTGCTTAAAATGTAGAAAATTAGATAACAAAAGCAGTTCTTGTTTCAAAGGGGAACAGCAGACAGTGAGAAAAATGAACAAAAAGAAGACAAAGTGACAAAAGAAATAAGGAACTATCATTGATTTCCTC
>QWTY01039225.1:0-11915 GCA_008033365.1 Pseudorectes ferrugineus
CTGGCTAACAGCCAAATGCTCATCCAGCCACTCACATGCTCTTTTCCTGTGGCACAGGGGGACAAAATGCCATGAGAAAGTTGATGGATCCAGATAAAGACAGGAAGACAGCTTATCAAGTACCTTCATGACAATTGACTCAATTTGGGAAAAATTAATTTAATATAAGGTGAATTAAAAAGGATTAGGGTAGTGAGAAACAAGAACAAAGCCCTCAAAATGTCACTTTTCTCCCTCTTTCATAGGCTCAGTTCTGAATTCCACTCCTTCATTTCCAACTCCAACACATCCTACCCCAAGAGTTGCAGGGGTATGTGGAATGGGAGTTGTGGTCAGTCCTTAACAGAGCCCCTCTGCTGTTCCTTTCTGGTCACAATTTTCCTCTGCTCCAACACACAGAGTATCTCCTTCTCTGACCAAAGAACAAGTTTCCTCTTGTTCCCTTTCCTGTTTCCCAGGGGTTTTTCTTCACTGTGCTCACTGGTGTTTTTCCCCATCTTAAATATATTTCCCTGGAGAGCCACCACCTCAGCTCTCTCCTCACAGAGGCCCCCACAGCTTCCGCTGCCGGTGCCAGGGCACCTGCACCCAGGACAACATGGAGTAAAATTTGAACAGCTGTAGAAATGATGGAACTGAGAAAGATGTAGTGATGAAGCTTACAGGCAGACTTGGAACAAAAACCAAGTCCTCTTAAGTCTTAACAACAAGTCCTCTTGGAACAAAAAACCAGTCCTCTTTTTATGATTAGTGTATTAAAAAGGAAAACAGCAATAAAAGTTTTACATAAGAGTTAACCAAAGTAATTGAAGGCTAATACGTGCTGGTAGCTGTTTTTAAGTCAATTAAAATGTATCTGTGTGTGTTACGAAATAAATGTGCTTCTTCATGAGCCCAGATGGAAGCAAAGGTCTCAAACACAATGAAGACAAAATAAAGGAGAAAGAAAGAAAGAAAACATACAAAACTTCTGACCAAGAAGATCTATACTTTTTTTTGTTTGTTTTTCCAAAACTCTCTTGGTTCCCACACTGACTTGCTCTATCCTTCTGTGTTCTTTAATAGAACTGTATTTTATTAGTGGCAGATAAATAAATAGGACATATTCCTCCGGATACTTCATAATTATAATATCCGTGAGGATGAGAGAAATAGAAAACACCCCTTTTATTTTGAAAAACGAATAGAAATATTTAGTTTTCATGCTTATTGATAAAAAAAAACCCCAGAAATATTAGGATAAATAATATGATATGTGCAAAAATAAGTTAAGACTTGAAATTTTTTTATCTTTCCTGCAGAAAATAACTCTTTATATCAGAACTTTCTCTGTCTGGCTACTGTCAGAGAGCAAAGACTGGTCAGGTTGTATCCATAGTCAGACACCTTGTGACAGACACCTTCCTATGTTTTAGGCCAGATAACTTGTTTAGATTCATCCAATCCCTTTGTTTTTAATCAGACGCAGCTCTATTCTAATTTTATATGTCTATCTAAATATCAATATTATTGATTATTCTGAATCCTTAATTTTTTTATCAAATTACATTCCACAAAAATATCTGTATTTTATGAATTGAGTACATAAAGACATCTAACATAAGGCAAGTGTCCCCTTTCTGCAGCAAAATTTTGGGAATAAATTGTTTCATTTAATAAGTTTTCCAAATAGCTAAATATAAAGTCTATTCTATTATATTGTTCCTAGATAATAGGTAATCACTGTTCACATCTGAATCAGCCATTTCAGATTTAACATTTTTCTTGAGCTATGGTTTGCCATAGAGTGTATATTAGGAATGATGAAATATAACAACAGCAACAACCAAAATTTTCTTTTGCTATTTCTATACTATGAATTCAAAGTAAAGTATAAGGTCTACCATAGGATAGGATATATAAAGACATCCAGTGCTGGCTCTGGAGGAAAAGCTTCAGGAAAGTAGTAGACTGATGTTTAATGTGAATTTTCCACCTAAACAAGCTCAGAAAAAGACTCTATTCTTATTGTAAATCTGACTTGATAGGAATCGCACAATGTAACTTTGGGGTTTATATGCCTTTGGTTAGGCAATTTCCATCCATAAAGCCTACCTGAAAAACGTAGGTTTTCCACAGGAATAGATTTTTTTGTGATCATCAGTGATTCATTTTTGAGGCATGGCTTCCCTCCCATCTCTAATGTCCCTCAGGTTTCTGTCAGAATCAAGTAGTTTCAAACCCCACAGCAGATATTGATTAAGAGGTGGTGCAAGCAGAATGGTTTCTCTCTATATATCCTCAAACATTTTATTATTGGTTGTGATTTCTGGTTTTGCATTTAACTTATTTTAGGTATTTAAAATGTCAAAAAATATGGCATAAAACTAACAAGATATTCTAACATTGATCTTTATAATTACAGTGTTTAGTTGTCATCTTCTCAATATGCTTGGAAGACCATCAAACACATGTTCCAGCCTGGTTTTAGGTCAAATTCAGCTCGTCATCATTTTACCTCTCTCTCTGCCTCTTTCCCATGCATAAGGGGAAATAGCTGCCCAAGTGTTGCTTTCTTTTGCTTTGTTTTAAAGCCTGAAAAAATCAAGCTGCCAATGGGCAAATAGGGTTCTGCCAAGGGGTTAGCAAGCAGTTACTGAGACAAACATGGACAGCAGCCATCACCAGGAGGGCATTTCTCAGCCCTCATGGAAGAATGGTAATCGACCAAAGTGTCCTGAATCAAAACCGAGGAGGTAGATTAACTATTTAGCGGTGAGATTCCTATGTGAAGACTATGCAGACCCTCTATAGGCTATTATTTAAATACTGAGGGGCTTTGCATACTTTATTCTAAGAGCTTATATTTTCTACCTGGACACAAATTCTAATGTTTCCCTATTATTGAAATTTACTTAAATTGATAGCTGAATGTGTATGTCTTTTAATTGTGCCATTCTGTTTCTTAGATTGTATTGAGATAATCTAAGGTCTATGACTACTTTGATGTACCAGGTGTGCTTTATCTAATTAAATTTTACAATATTTAGGTATCATTGTGCATGTAGACTGATTGTATGTATAGAGAAAATTCATGGATAAAATAAGTTGTGACTAATATTCTATTCAAAATTCATAGCTTTCATTCTGCAATGTGTTAACATCCATCAGACTAAATTAATTAGCAAAATTTTAGTGGAATACAAGGGAAATATATGTGTAACAGTGTCACAGGAAATAATATTATCTCTGTCAGAAGCTGGGTTTGTGTGAAAAAAGGAAAGAGCTTTAATAAATGGAAGGCTTATCCAGCAGTAGTCATAGAGTAAGACAAGAAGGACATTCATTCTACTGCAAATATTTGTCAAAGCTGTCTGATTCGTTCTCCATGGACAACAAATGCTTTTGAGAATTCCCTGTGAGCCACTGGTAAACTACCAGCTTCCCACTTCCCATTGCTATCAGTCAGATTCTTCTACATCTCAGAATCAAGCTCAATGGCAGTAGCTTCAGACCTCTTATTCTATCAAGAAAAAAAAGAAAAAAGATATGTTTACCTAATTTAGAATATGCTTTCATGAAATGAACCCAATTAACCTGCCTGTAATACATTTCATATTAAATTGCAAGATTTTTTAGTGAAGCCTGTTGCTAGTTTAAAATTCTATATTCGTTTGGGAAGTATTAAAAAGTGCTTAGGTTTGCTTCATAATAAGTCCTAAATTCACATTAAATTGCTGTTTTAAGTCTCCTTCAGCTATTTCTTTCATTAAAATAAATCTGAATTAAGTGTATGAGAAAAGAAAAGATTGTATTTTTTTCTTAATCATTTTCTGTTCTTCATTATCCATGGACATTAATGGAGCTTTAATTTGTTGTAACACCAAAGTTTTACACTTCATTAAATCTATGTGCCGATAATTACGGGCCTTATTGATTTCCTGTCTTTTTAGGTATTCAAGAGCTCTTCAGGGTTTGTCTCCCCCTGAATTGTTTTTCTCACACTGAGATGTGATTGCTAATCTTTCAAAAGAGAGGTTGAAAACATTTAAGCTTTCTGTAACACATTCTCATCTTCTTAACCATGTTACAATTAATTAGATGAACTCACAAGACTTTTTCCCATGCATAGAATAATTCAGAATCTTCTGTGATAATTCTTCTATAACAAAAGATTAAAAAAACCTCCCAGTGGTCTCACAATATGCAACAGGTACATTTGCAGCACAGCAATTTAGTTTTTCCATTAATTCAGAGCAAAATAACCCAGTTAGACAGATAAGGATTGCACAGATAAGGATTAATATTCAGAACTGAGGAAAGGATTTAAACTGCTAAAACAGAATGCAGGCAGATAACAGTTGCCTAAATACAAAGCACTGATCTCTCTTAGTTTATTGATGACCTAATCGTATAAATGTCTAAATTCACAGGGCATGCCTGATTTGACCTACAAGCTCCATAGAAGTGCAATTCCATCTGCATGTAGGTCTGGAGCAAACCAAACCCTAGCACACTGGAAACTAAACTAGTCAGCAGTATATGAGATCCAAAAACTTGACAGAATAGAGGCATTTCTTTTGGAGGACTCAGAATTTTCTAGAGCATATTGACAAAACAAGAAATGTAACAGAACTGTAGCAAGTAATATTTTTGTCCCTCAAAGCTCTCTGGAATTTTATATTGTCAGATTATAGTTTAAGATGTATGGAATAATTTTCCATTTTTTCTACTCAACCTGGAAAGCTGTGTAATAGACAATGCAACACATATAGGCTAGAAGAAATAATAAATAAAAGTACAAAGGAAACAAACAAAAAACAAACCACTAAAATCTAGCAAACAGCAAGGAACCTCATCTCTGGACAGACAGTTAGGAATGTCAGCTGTGACAAAGGATTGAAGTGTTGGGATATGGATTCCTTCTGAAGTAATTTTATTGCCTCATTTGTGTTACTCTGTGCCCTGGTTCCGGCCAGAACTTGTCATTAATTTTTTTGGTAGCCAGGAAGGGGCATGGCTAGGATGTGGAGGTTATTCCATACCACCTCACATAATTTTCTGGGATAGCAGGAAGTCACTCCATAGTGATTGTGTTTTGTTACATAACACAACCTTTGATTTCTTACGAGATTAAATCACAGCACATAAAAGCAGTATTAGATATTCCAGTATTCAGGATGCATTTGCCTTTAGTTCTATAGAAAACATTCTTTAATATTGTAACACATGCAACTTTATGGAATCAGTTGATTGTCAAGTATGGAATACTTGATAACAATGGCATTGTATTGCTCAGAACTATGACAATTATATCTGATGTCATTTGTCCAGGGCTGCCCATCAAAGTTCAGGAGTGTTAGAATATCAGCAGTTTACAAATAGCCCCATGCAGTCCAATATTCAATTCCTTGTCATTCACAGTTGCCTCCCTCATGGACAGATATACAGACCATAACTGGCAATTTTACTGGCAAACCTGAAGAGGCTGAAGACTGAGCAATAAGGGAAGATAAAACCTCTGGTCTCTTTAGATGTAGTATTAGTACATTTATCAACTTAATTCCCACAACCATTCTAAAGAAATTCTCATTCTAGAGCAATTAGAAATTATATGAATAAGAATACAAATCTTTCTGAATGTTAGTAGTAAGAACTAACCAAGACCAAATGATTATTTGATCGTCAAACCAAGTGGATGTTAAATCCTACATAATATAGTACTAGAAGTGTTAAGAATTTTTTTTTTTATGCAACAAAATTATTGCTCTTCTTTTTGTCTACAAATCATAGAAAAAAATGAGAGATTTATTTTTTTCAAATGGGAAAAAATTATTTATTTTACAAATAGAATATGTGCTTAACTTGCTGCCACAAATAGTCTACTAGATGTCACATTTCCTCAATTATCAGAAACTAAGGCACACAAAAAACTTCTGCCAGGGAATTCGGGTAGCCAGTGATGCCATATTTATAATAAAACTAGAAACACTGACAGGTCCTCTTCAAGAAAATATTTTTTTAAGAAGGATGTCTTTTAAGGGGATTAATATCAAGCCACTATTTCTCCACTGTTTGCTTATAAAAATCTGTTAAAGATAATACTATGAAATTATGTAACGTCAATGGATTGCCACACCTGCTATTCCTTTTCTACCTATGAAGATAACTATCATCACAAAGCTGGGAATTAGATTGTTCCAATATCTACATTTATAAAGAAATACATACTGTATATTTAGTATTTTATTATCCTATAAGTAAATATATAAATAATGTCTAAATACTTTTCCTAGTATATTCTCAAACGTCAGAACTAGACTGTTTTAGCTATGATTCTCCAGGTACTGCCTTTCCTCCCTTTATTAATGAGAGATACTATGTCTTTTCTTTACCTTATCTCAGTATTTTCTTTCTTTCAAGGATCCTTCTAATCTCCATGAAACCTTAGAATAAAAATTCAAAGATAGTTTGGGTCTTTTTATTTCTCCAGGATTTATGGGTAAAATCAGATCCTTATCTTTAAATAATTGATTAGAATTGGGTTTAATCTGTTCTATCTTTCTTTTGGTATTTACATCTATCCTTCCAATTATATTCCTTTTTGTTTTTTTTTTTTTAATCTGTGCATGTGTGTTGAGTATCTGGTCATAATATTTTCTGTTGAAAACAAAGGGAAAAAGGTTCCTGCAATTTTTTCACTTTTCAGAATAGTCTGCTTGAATGCTCTCCTTCCCTGATAGGTAATAGAACTAGACTTTCTTTTTCTCTTCTTCTTAGCATGCACTCTACTATCATCTCTAACCTCTATGGTTTTAATGTTCTCAGAGAACTGAAACTCTTTTCTCTCCTTAACCTTTCTGACTTTATCCTTATATGACTACTTGCCCTATGTCTTCATACTCTTCTTTAGTAATATATGATTGCTTCTACTTTGTGAAAGACCTTTTTGATTTCAGTGTCATCAAATTACTACTGAAGCAGTCAAACATACCTCTTCTTATAGTTTACTCTTTTCTGTGGGCTGAATTCATTAGCTTTTGTATTCATAAAACTTTTTAGTCAGTGTCAGATTACTGTATTCCTTTCTGCTGCATAATTTTTTCCTAAGAGAAATTAAATATTTGACTTATTGAGGTCAGCTTTTCAAAGTGTATTATTTTCCTTTTCAACACTTTTTCTTACTAAGTACTTTCATAAAAATTACTTTCAGTCTTCAGGTTCTTATGTTCCTCCATTTTTAAATCAGAAAAAAAATCAATGTAGCTGATATTATCTCTTTATAATTGCCTTCACTCACTGAACTGAAATGTCAAAGTACAAAGAATTTCCCATGTTAGTGAATTCATTATATTGCATTTGACAAGCCTTAAAACTGCTGATCTAAACTGGTCCATCTCAGTTTTGTATGAGAAAGTTGGTATAAACCTTACCTTCATGTAATTTACAACCCAACTGTGCTTATTGTATGCATTAAATTCTTGTGCCAGTTTTATTCTTCATTCTATTTATTTTTGTCCTTCATGTTGCCTCCTTATTCCCCTAAAAAATTATCATCAACACATTTTAAGAATATACTGAGCTGTTTATTCTATTGTATTTTTAAAAAAGAACATTTAAATATTGGTTCCAGCTAGACTTTCAAGATTTGTATCATATTGTATCTCCAGAAGTAGAGTTGAATCAACAAGAAGATTAGATTCAAGTCTGAAGTTACATTCTCATTATTAAAGAAGTTTAAGATCTGGTGTTTGATAGTACTTGAATCTTTTGCTACAGTCAAGGTCATTTTCATGTCATTAAAGCCATTAATCCACTTGCATTTGTTCCACATTTGTATCGGTGTTGCTGTAATCAAATGTCTCATAGAATTCATCTGCTAACAAGCAGAGAGACTTTTAGGGTCATTTCAGATAAAGATTTTCATATTCTCCAACAATTATGATGGAAAATGCTACTACATTAATTTCTATTGTGTTTAATATATATGATTGGGATGAATACAGAATAAAATTTAACTTAATAGTTTACATAACTGCAGTCACTACAGGGATAAAAAAATCCCTTCATAACATTAAGTACTAAATGAAACAGGAAACAAGTATTTAGCATTAAATTTAAAAAAACAAACAGCAATGTTTTTACTTACATTTTAGTTCAACTGTCTTAGTTTGCACTAAAGTTGCACCTGTGGGAAGATTTCATTAGCATCTGTTTTGCATCAGCTGAAAAAAAATCCACAACCAAGTTATTTTTTCCATCAAGCAGCCCAGCAAAAAACAAACAAATACATAAATATTGGACAATATGCCATTATTTTATCTCCTGCAATCTGAAAATGACTCTACACTGCTCAAGCATAAGCACTTAATATGTATCCTCAGTTTTGAACTTTTCAATGTCATTTGATATTCTAAATTTTGGAAAACCATCATTAGTGGTGTCAGAGTCAAGATATTTTCCAGACAAAACTTGCACCTTTAATAATGGTTTATAATTATTGTCTTTTCCTGACTGTTTTCTAGAAAATGGTGGGTTGTCTAAAATGCATATGATTTGCTCACAAGATAGTGTTTCTGGGAAATCCGGTGAAAAAATAGTGAAGAAAATTTAGGCTGGTTTTTTCAGCCCATGTGACTTCGACTTTCCTAGTTGAGACAAAATGACTGCACAAGAATACCTTCTCTTTATCAGTTGAGTGTTGGTCCACACTGCCTCATATTCTGCACTCCAGACCACTTCAGAGCGAGGAATCTTCTTCTCCAGTCTTCTTTCCGGTGCACTGCCTGGAACAGACCTAAACAAAGACAGCTGTGCAGCCCAATCCATAGCAGAGACTTTGAGTTTTGAAGTCTTGTACTTGGCACAAATGACAGGGTCAGTGGAGGTTGAAGGGATTGAGCACAAAGTGTGGCAAGAACAAGGGGACTTCAGACAGTTCATGTCTTTGTTTCTCAATACGTGAGCCAGTAAATAAAACTAATGTTAATTGGTTACAAATTACATTAAGTAAAATTTCCCAAATGAAGACCTTTCTTACCAGCAACAAAACTGTGAGTTCACACTATGTTTAGGCCAAATCAAAAAGACGAATAGAAAAAAGTATGGTCCTGAGACTCGGCATGCTTGAGTCTGGCTATATTGTCCTCTGGCAGCGTAGTTGGAAGTTTAGTGTTCTAAAGTTGTGCCACACAAGCAATCAGAGACAACCATTATTAACCACTGATTAACAGACATGCTAATAATCACTGGTGCTTGTTTTCCTGAATGGCTATCAAAGAGAAAATGATAGTACAACTTTTAGAAGAATTGCAGTTACCTGTAGCATTTGGGGAAAGGACAGCATGAAGTTTCATACTAAGCCATACAGGGTGATGAATGCTTTTTCTGTCCTGCTTCCATGAGTAGCTACGGTGCTGTTCATTAGCTCTAATATGGCGTTAGTACCAGCTAGTGACAGCAATGCTAGCCCTGGTAGGTTCATAGATGCTGAGATGTGATCATAGATGTAAAACCAAATATTTTTCTTTCCTCAATCTGGATACTCAGTATTTCTTGAAGTAACATTGAAACACCCATCTCTATGTCTCTTGAGATGTGATGGGATTTTAGTGGTCCATTACATGGGCCCATACAGATGAAAAATGTGGTTATTATTTCAGTTTAATTTATAACATGTTCCGAGTACCTTTGGAATGATAAAAATAAGTTGAATGCAACTTTCAAGAGGGAGAGATCTCTAAAACACTTACTACGTCACTTGAAAAATTGCCCAATGTTTTTTTCATTTCAGTGTTCATCTAATGTTAAGTTGTATGAAAGCTAAGAAAAAACATGAAGAGAACCCAGTCATTCGCATCAATTATCAGCAATTGTATGTGCTCAGCATCAAGAATTAAATGAAGGCTGTTGATTGTCTTCATAGAGTTTGTTTTTAATAAATGTAGAGTTAAAACTAAACCATACTATGTTTAACATTACAGGAAGTGAGTGGTCTAGGCTAAAGTCCTAGGGACACTTTTGGGGTTTTTAGTTGCTAGCTCTACTTCATGTTATATGGCTAAACAGCATTGCTAACTAATAAATGTTTTTACAAAATTAAATAAAATGCTGGTCCTACCCTAACTTTTGGTAAGACATACTCAAATTAAGCACAATCGAAACAGAAGCAAGGACTGAGCAGATGGAGCAACCATACCACTTCACTAATCCTATAGTTTGCTCCTGTTTCATGACTGAAACTAATGTGCAATATACTTTAGGAGAACAGGTTCGTTTTTCCTCATGGGAATTACTCAGCCTTCCTATCTGCAGCAGAACATGCTGGCATCTTGTTCAACAATTATGGAATTAAAGAGCAACTTGCTGTTTCCTCAGGATAAATGGAAACAAAATAACTTGTGCCTTTATTGCTATTATACGAGTTATATCCCGGGGCCAAGCTGAGAGTGAACACACAGTTGTGAAGAGACAGTTGAGGTATTTCTTAATTTTTGACTGCTTGGCTTTCAATACCAGTACTGACCTTTTAATCCATTTTTTTTTATAATATTAAGAAATTGGACTATTTAACTTGCTTATGTGTCTATTAGCTGTCTTTTAGAAGCTGAGAATCAAATCAAAACTGAACTCCTTTTATTTGTTTTTCCTCTTTTCTCTCTAGAGTGCTGTAGCATTCCTGTTTCTTTTATATGTCAATTATTCCCTGCAGTGTTCTTTTACTTGCTTCCGGCATCTGAATTCTGATGGCTTAAAATTTAAGAGCTTTTTTTCTTATCACCATTTGTCCAGTACTTCTTAGCTTCAAGTATAGGTAATTATTACATCTTATGTGATCTTTCATTTGTTTCCCTGAGTAACGAGTGTTGAGTTGAGGTCATCGATCATACCAGAATTGTTGCACATGTCAAGGTTGCATTCCAATTCTAATTTCAAGTATTCTTTTCATTTACAACAAGTGTTTTAGTGAAATGTGTTTGTGTCACTTTTTTAGTTTTTTAGGATTAAATTTCCCTAATTCTTTTACACCTATTGCTAGATAGAATGGGTAATACTGAAAAACATGGAAGAAAATGCTACAATATATATATTTAATATAGGTTTATGTGGTAGAAAGTATCATATGTTTCTAAAAGTGAACAGCTATAATACATATATACATACATACATACATATACACATACATACATACATATACATTTATGGCCCACTGCAAACTGAATCTACTAATCTTGTGATTCAAAGTAACCTAAAGCTTGTTTTCATAACTATATGGTATCATATTTAAAAAACCCCACACTGATATTTATCAGTCTAATGTTTTCTGTTACAGATTATTATCACAAACTTTTCTTTGTACAATTGGAAAAATGTTATGATTTGACAAGTGACTTTCTCTCTGGAAGCAGTGATTTCATTGTCTCTTGTGAGAGTCTGCTCGATTTAGTGAAATTTATATAATATTAAAAATTTTTTTTCCCTTTTCTCACCCGTATTCCTTCAAGACTTCCTGCCAAAATCATCGAATGTTCCCATGTGGAGCTAGAGTCTTGCCATACACTGGAGACATAGTGCGGGTTCACTGAGAAGAAATGTTTGTTGTCACAAGGTCTCTGTGTGATGAGGAGGTAGAAACAAACCCTTCTTCCCCAAGAGAGCTCTGTGGAGCTGAATTCCTCCCAGCTCATAAGATACTGACAGAGAGAGGCATTTTTGATTTCTTTCTTTAAAAACAACTTTCATGCAGGCAAGAGGCTATCAGACTTTAGTGATGAGAATGAAGAGAAAAAGGACAGCTTCATCAGGAAAGACTAGATCAATACATGACTCCAAAACTGCTTGTCATGTAGAAATTAGATAGACAACACAGCCTATATTTAGGGCAAACACAACAAAAGCATTACCTAGAGGAAAAAAAGAAAAATCTTTCACAAGAA
>QWTY01039229.1:0-11715 GCA_008033365.1 Pseudorectes ferrugineus
AGACAAATATGTAAATAAGTGACCGGTTAGCATAACATGGCTTGTGTTTACATAAAGTGCGTGAGAACTTTGTTACAGAAATGAAAACATGGAAAAACTGCAGAACCCAGAGCAACACTCATAATTATATAAAAAATATTTTCCTCACTTCAGAATTCTTTGTTTTCACTAGACGGCTAGGTGATTATAAAAAAAAGAGGTACTTTGACTGGTCAATAAATGTTCCTGCTTCCAAAGTTACCCTAGAGTTTGGACTTACGGATTTGGGGAATTTTAGGCCCTTTTACAACCAAATGAAGAATATGACCTCAATATGCTGATCAAAACAATTTTAATGACACCAATACAAATACTTGTTTGATTTTGGGATAAGTGCATTTCTAATGTTTAATAGCTCACTGAGTTAAAACTGTAATACGGTGAGACAGTACACTGTCTTCAAGACAGCACAGCTAAATATTAAAGATGTAGATATTTGGTAGATTCTATGTGCATTTGGATCTCGGTTTTGTTTCTTCTTCTTCTTCTTGACAGCCCTTGCTGTTATGAAATGGCAGCATTTGTCTATGAAGATACATATGGTATGTGCAACTGTGACAAGATAAATAAAGGTATAATTAAACCTTAGCTTTCTATAAGAGGTTCTCAGATTGTGTGGTATACTTTCAAAGAGAGGAAAGAGACCACTGACATACTTTAGCAGGGAAGAGAAGCAGATCTATCTTAGAACAGAGAGAAAGATCTCTTCCTATGCACTTCTTCCTATTTCCCTACCTCTTCTTTCTCTACTCTCAGGAGACCTCATGCTTCTGTGGGAGCCATGTGGAGAGTACAGCTTGTACTACAAGATAAATTTGGTAGATGGAAGAAAACACAGAAAATCTGGACTCCAATTCTGAAGACACAAGAAATATAAAATTAAATTAAAATAAAGGTTTTAAAACAACAATTATATATTATAAAAAATATTAAAATAGTACATTTACACACAGGTACAGAGGAGGGTGATATATAAAAGGCTGGGGAAGTGGAGATTAGAGGTATGTGTTCTTATTGGAGAACAAATTTTGGTAACAAAGGGGAATGGAAAAAATACAAATCTGTACCCTTTTGTAGTAACAGAAGAGAACGACTGAAAGAAAAATATCCATAATCACAGCTCTAATTTACATCAGTATGAATCTTGTTTTTAGAGTTGTTTTAAAGAGTGGCAGGCAGTTGTATCACTGATATATCACATATATCTCCTCAAGTTCACAGAACCTTATTTTCATCCTCCATATTCTTAATACCCTTAGAAACGTCTAGACTAAAATACCAAAACAAAAAAGGTCTTTGATTTTTCCTTCAATTCCTTGGAAGGAAGCATTCCTGGAAATCAGAGACAAAAGAAGGAGGGGGTTATTTCAGTTTTCTTTGGTTGGGTTTGGTTTCATTTGAAGGGGGGGTATTGTATTTTTTCTGATAAAATGCATAATTCCAGTTTTGATAACCAAAGTGAGAACATATCTTTACCCTTGACTGAGGTTGGCAAAGCTAGGGTCTAACTCAAGGTGACAAGATTTTGTAATTGTGAGAGCTGAGGACTAGAAGTGATTCAAATTTTGAAGTTTTTGTTTTGCTTTCATGGATATGAGCTATTCAGGGACAGTGTCATAGCTCTATGTGCACTGAATTGGCTGTTAAAAAAGGCACTTCAGCTGACAAGTTCTCAAGACTGAATTCTTTCACAGATTCATTCTGCTTTAGCTTAAGTTGACTTCAGAGGGATTCTGCAAGTTATCCTGGGGCTGAGAGTGGCCTTAAGTATCTGAAATAGGCCCTTGCCGGTGAAGCTTAATTCATGTACAGCTTTTAAAAGAAACAAGTATTTCCTGCGTTTTAGAGGCTTGTTTTGTCAGAAGATGAAGTTGAAACCACGTCCTTTAGCTGAATTTAAAACCTAGGAAGAATCAGAGCTGTAGAAATAACAGGCTTTTGCTTTGGTGGATGGTACTGTGCTTGCATGGCAAGGTTTTGGTAGCAGAGAAGGTTCAGGGATGGCTTCTCGGAGAAGCTGCCAGAAGCTTGCCTTGTGTCTGACAGAGCCAATGTCAGATGGCTCCAAGACGGACCCACAGCTGACCAAAGCTGAGCCCGTCAGCAATGCTGGCAGCACATCTGTAACAACATATTTAAGAAGGGAAATAATTGCTGCACAACAGCAGCCATGAAAGGAGGAAGAACATGTGAAAGAAACAATCCTGCTTCTTTCAGTGAAGAAGGAGGGGGAGGAGATACTCCAGGTGCCAGAACTGAGATTCCCCTGCACGTCTTGGTGCAGCTCTTGGTGAAGCAGCTGTGCCCCTGCAGACCATGGAGGTCCACACAGGTGCAGAGATACACCTTCAGTTTGGGGAGAAACGCACACTGGAGCAGGTGGATGGGACCGAAAGAAGCTGTGACCTCGTGGGAAATCCATTCTAGAGCAGGCTCCGGGAAGAACCTGTGGAGAGAGGAGTCCATGCTGGAGCAGGTTTGCTGGCAGGACTTTTGACCCCATGAGGAACCCATGCTGGAGCAATGCATTCCCAAAGGACTGCACCCCATGGAATGGACCCATGCTGGAGCAGTTTGTGAAGAAATGCAGCCTGCTGGAGAATTTCATGGGAGGGACTCCACACCAGAGGAGGGGGAGTGTGAGAAGGGAGGAGCAGCAGAGACAATATGTGATGAACCATATTGTCCACATATGGACCACGTGCCCCATTCCCCTTCTCCCTGCATACTTTGAGGGAGAGGAGGTAGGAAAATCCAGACTAAAACTGTACCCAGGAAGAAGGAGAGGGTGGAGAGATGTTGTTTTAAGAACTGGTCGTATTTCTCATTATCCTACTCTGATCTGATTGGTAATAAATGAATTTCCCAAAATTTAGTCTGTTTTGCCCATGACACTAGTTGGAGAGTGGGTCTCTCTCTGTCCTTATCTTGACCCATGAGTCTTTCATTGTATTTTTCTCCCCCTGTTGATTTGAGGAGTGATAGAGTGGCTTGATAGGCACCTGGTGCCCTGGCGACATCAACCCACCACTTGGCTATAACAGGAAAACAAACATGAACTAGTTTCAACAATGAAAAAATAATTGCAAATTTCATTGTATTATGAGTATTTTATTTAGTTTTAAATATTTTGCTCACATCTGCATAAGGTTTAAAATTGAGAACACTTCCAAAAAAATTTTTGAATGGTTGATGCAAACAAAGGAATTTCCTTCTCTCATTTTATGGGTGAAACTATTTGAAGTATAAAAGAAATCTAAATATATATTTTTGTGTGTCAGTATTTTTTGTGTAATGTGTGACTGGAAAGAAGAATCCATTGTGTAGCTTGAGAATGTGCAAAAAGATAGTAATAGTAAATTATGGGATTAGTTTGGTTGTAACTTCTGCACTTATTTCAAAATTCTAGACTATATTAGTGATGGAAAAACAACAAAGAAGTAAAGAATAGTGCCAAAGAACTGGAAAAAGACAGCCTAATATTCTCATTTAATATTTCTGAAAACATTTTCTATTTATGGCAACTTAACAAATTTCACTGAGTTGCCTAGAGGAAGAAGGCTATCCTATTTGAAATACTACATTATTTCTGCTGGCAGAAAATTATTGTATTCTCATACTTGTGGCAAACAGACTACAAGAAATCTCTTGGTTTGCATATGTTTATTTGAGAAGTTAAATATGTTTTATCTGTAAAAAAGCTAGAAAGTTTGAAAATCCACAAAGATTAAAGTGGGAATAAAAATTGGGAAATACATTTAAGACGCAATTTGAACCAGGACAAAATTTTATGTCACTTAAGACTAAATAAAATTAATATTCTGCTTTGTTTGACCAAATCCTGAAACATGACATAATTTATATATTGTTGCTAAAACTTTTACTGCAATGTAGATTTTATTGAGTTGGGGGTTTTTTTTGTTTTCATCCAGGCAAGCAATTGATTCAGCCAGTTCTTATGAAAACTGGTTTACAGTATCTACAGACATATTGACATACTGAAACACTCCAGTTTTATTTTGTGCACTAGAGGTAAGAATGCTTTAGTAAATTGAATTGTCTGAATTAATTCCAAGGATATGGCATATTTATTTTCATCTTACTAGAAGGAATAAACACTTCTAGGTAAACAACTCATTGACAAAAATGTCCTAGAATAATGAGATTCATCTTATTAAGATAATGCACTCCAACATTTGGTTCTCAGAACATGAGTATTCAGAGCATTCTGATTCAGAAGTTGATTATATTCAGACTAGATATTGTGGAGTGTATTCTTCTGTATTTAATAAGACTGTTTTGCATGGTTAATCATCTGAAGCTAAAATTATTCAGGCTACCTAACCCTCCAAGTCAGCAAAAGCTGACTATCTTCTTTTTCTACAGCATGAAATAGTCGAGGGACAAAAGTGTCTTGTGAGGTATTTGAGGAGAGTTTATTCCTTTGTGTCAATGGGAATTGTAAACATACACTCAATGTCAGAAAACAGACACAAGTGTCTAGCGTTGAACACAGGCCTGCTTGTTCACTTTATAGTAAGAGTTAAACATAGTCTAATTCCTCCTTTAAAAAGGCTTACAGTGGCAGCCTTAAAGCAGTTCTATCTAACCAAGAGAGACAGAAAGTAATGCAAAATGTTTGACCCCATGCGAAGAGGTAAATGCTTCCCAAGGCTCTCCAGCTCCTGTTTTAAAGCTTATTCCAACAACTAGGCTGAAATACATGCCCAAGTGTGCAAGAGCAAGTTGGTTCCTTAGTTGTGCAGAAGGAATTATTTCTTCACAATCTGCACTATACTTAGTCCACAGAAATCTTCATCACCAGGAAAACAGACTCCAGATATTACTAGTATTAATAAGCTTATGTGATGCTATATATATTTATCTGCCACTATACCTTTTAAAGACCTGGTCTCTCTCTTCTTCTCTCTCATGAACCAGTATGCATGTATGCCTATCTGCTTAGGGTTAAGTTCAGAATTTAGGCTAGGGTCAGTTTCTATGTTTTAGTGACCAAAGAAGTCTACACCTCCAGAAGTATTAAGATTATGCAGTCATCAAATATTTTACTTGCAATTTTTTTATTGAATTCTTTTTGGAACACAAATCCTAACCTATAAACCCAATGCTAACAATAGTTTAACAATAATCCTAAACCCATCCCTACCCTAAATCCCAATCTCTAACCCTGACCTCTAATCCTAACAATAACATTAGTGCTAATCCTTGTTGCAGTTGCCCACAGGTGGGAGCTGCATCATCTGCCACATGGGAAAGTGCAGGAATGGGCCAAGTGTCCCATTTTCCTTCAGTTTGTTTCTTCTCTGTTACTAACAGTCACTGATGTTTGCTGAGAATAAACGTATTTACAACTTCTTTAGGCTGAATGCTCTGATCCCAAAGTCATTCTAAGTTATTTTAATTTTAATTTGCTCTGCTGTCCACTTCCAGCTTCAAATTTCTTCACTTCTCATTTCCCTTCGGCCAGTACTTACTTTCCAACCTTATTACACTTCCATGGCAAAAAATTGCTCAGGTGCAAAGATTAATTAATTGTTCTTAGGAGAAGAGAAAATAGCAACATCCTGACTGTCAATGTACATGACAATTAAAAATAATACTCTCCTGATTGCTAAGAAAAGCTATCTAAGAAGTTTCCTCACAGAGATACTAGGAGCACGTGTTCCAAACTATAAGTTTAATAATGTTTTCCATGCCGAATCTTGCTTTACATTTATATTTACAATTTTAAGATCACAATGCCACCCATCACTTCCCCTGCCAGCTAGACTGGGGACATCAGCTTTATGAACTTCCTATGTGGCATTATTTAAAGCAGTAAAACACCTACTGCTGTCACTGACACATCAAGAAAGACACCACTGACCTTGATCTGACTCAGAACCATGATCAGGGGTTAGGGAATGAGATCTCTACTTTTACACGCTAAAGAATTGCAAATAAGTGTAAATAAGGCATTCAGTGACTATTAAAATTATGACAGATAAACCAAGAAGTTTATCAGAAGCTGTATCAGGGGAGATTTAGGGTAGATACCAGGAAAATATTCTTCACCCAGAGGGTGGTTGGACACTGGAAAAGACTCCCCAGGGAAGTGGTCACAGCACCAAGCTGACAGGCTCTTGGGCACATGATGTGACTCTTGGGGTTGTCCTGTTCAGGGCCAGAAGGTGGACTGGATGATCCTTTTTGGTCCCTTTCAATTAAGGATTTTCTATTACTCAATGATTCTAAGAATATCTGAGAAAAATATTTCCTTCCATAAATATTAGTAGATCACTTCACTTTGCATAAATCAGTCCTCAATCGTGATGCATTTGTTTTGACCTCTATTCCAAGCACCCTAAGCTTTCTTGCACTTCTCTTTCAGATCTAAAGAATTATTTGTGTTCTTTAAACATTCCCTTTCATCTGTATCAAGTGATTTTACAAAAGGTATTCTGCCTTCCTACAATCCTCTCCTAATTTTTTTTCTCCATGAAAGAAATGTTCACTTACAGAAAATTTCTCAGTAAAACTCTGCAAAAGAGACAGAATGAGGGACTTGAATTTCTTTAAAGAAAACAAGAAGATTGCTATCCAAATCCAGTAGCATATAAATGGACTGAGTCTGATCTCAAGACACTGATGTGTAGAGAAAGATCTCCATTTCATGTGCAACAAGGTGGGCAAAACAGGAGTAGATTATTGACCTGTATGCCAAAAGAGTAGGAGGAAAAAAAAGGGCAAAGGTAATGGACTCCAAAAATCTTCTAAGCTGAGTGTAAATCTAAAAATGCCAATCAGCGTTTTTCTGCAAACAGATAAAAGTCACAGCAAAACAGTCGGCATATTGCTGAAATGTACATGCTACAAAGGAATTTACATGGTTTCATAATTACGGCAAAATGATCTGCAGCACAAAAGACAATTTATGACAGGTATACAGGTTGTGACAAGTAGCAGGTGTTACTCAGAGGATTTACTGAAGCCAGGGTTACTTTAAAATGGATTACTTGAGAGCATCCAGAGGAAACAGGGAGATTAAGATCTGCTATTTGAGGAGTCTTTTTGGAAGGCTGCATTTGGCAGGAATGCTGATGAATATACAAATTTATGCATTGTGTCAGCTACATTCAACTGCATTAACATTTTTGAAATAAGTTGTTAGAGAATCTGCTAACAAGGAGCACTGTAAGGACACAACAAATAAAAATGAAATAAATTTCTAATATCAAAGAGGAAAATTACAGCATGCAGACCTGACAAAAAAACCTGAGTCCTGCACTAACAACACTAAAAATAAAATATGCTATTAGTCATTCAGTATATATTCAGTGGGAATTACATGGAGAGAAACAGATTTTGACTTGTGTTGGTTTGAAGTAAGATTTGGGTGCCTAAAGTAATTTTGTATTCTTGCCCATGGTGTTTAACGATCGCAAGATGGCAACAGAAGGAATATACAGGGAATAAAGTAAATATGAAGACTGATCTCTCTTTTAGGAAGACAGCATGCAGCATTTCATAGTTTAAAGTTACAGGCATTATTTGTAGACAAGAAGAATCCTAGAAATGAAATGTTTGATTTTGCAAACCAGGACAGAGAGCATTAATGACAATAATCTCTATTGCATGAGTTTGCTTTTCTTTTTATTAAATCTACACGTTTATGCATTTTTCAAATATATTTATTTTGATAACCAGTTAAGTTTATACTTTGAGCTGCTGAATAATGCATTTTCCAGTAGTCAGCTTGTAACTTTTTATTTGTGTCAAACATATTTTTGATGTCAAGAAACTTCTGTCCTTTTCAAAATTAATTTTTGTTCAACTTGACACTAGTAAAATTATCTGAAAAAATACAACTAGAATTTTGTTTAAAATGTTTCACAGCAGAAACTTGGAGAAAATATATTTTTGACACCTTCAAAATCCATATTCCCACTCTGTTTATAGCTGAAACCTTCCACTGAGTTTGAACTCTCGTCATTTCAATCCCAACAAAATACTGTTTATCTGCAATTTCATTTTGAAAACTCCACTGTCCATCACAGACTATAATAATAATTTGTTAAGAACTCCTTTCTTATCAGAAAGCAAACAAAAACCACTTAGGCTGCCTTTCTAGGTTTTGTAGAATAGTACTAATTAATTTTAGAGAAAACTGGAATCATCAGTTTACCTAGTTACAAGCACAAAATGAACTATAATTTTTGCTAAAAAATTCTCTCTTTTGTGTTTAATTTTCTACTTAATTTTATTTTTTGTATCTTTTTTTAATGCAGTAAGTGTATTTTTAGTAGATTCTGCCTCATGTCACTAGGTTTTGTGTTAGCAGGTCATGGAATGGACCACTCTCTGATCTATAGAAGAGCTTTCAGCTTCCTCCCTAGTTTTTTTACAGTTACCAATGATTTAGAGCCTTTGATGGTTAAAGTTTTACATATTATGTGTCAGCCATGACTTTTATCATCGATAACATTTTGGTAATTCCTATATTCCTAATTATCTCTTGGTCTTCATGCACATTTGCAAACTGCTTTTGCTACTTCCAAGGTCATATTCAATTAAATGATTTCCAAAGTCACAAGTCCACAATTAGCACTCTTTTCCTGCTGAAGGCTAAGAAAAAAAATTAAACTAAATGCCATTTGCTGAAGCCTGTTACCTTTTTGCTGGGGATACAATTATCTGATTTGCTGATGTCTTCATGCACCCTGGCTACCATGTAGAAAGCAGATTATGTGTACATGGGATGAGATGATACATATGTCAAAAAACCCCAAAATGACAGGCTCTCTATTAGCTCTATATTAGTCTAAAATGTCTCAAATAAAAAAAGTTATGTGAGGCTCACTATCAAAAGTCTCTGAAAAAAGTAAGCATAGTATGTATCACTAGTTAAAAAGACCAGTAAAATTAGGAATAGTCAGGGTTACAGGTTGTTATGCCACTGTGAAATCTGTGGTATGCTAGAAAATAAGAGTAATGAGAATAGGCAAATATAAGGAATAATTTTCACAGAAAAATAGGCTAAATGGAGTGTAACACTTCATCTTAGGAAGCAGGTGACTTACAACACCTGGTTGCAAGCACCGGGGGTCTGTAAAATCATAAAGAGCATAAATGGGGAGGGTAAAGGATCACATGCACTGTTTCATGCAACACAGGCAAACTAGTGAAGCTATGAGGGATTAGAAGTATGCTGGTTTCCTTTGTTGTCATGGCTTAACTTTGTGGCCAAATATAACAGTTTTAAACAACATGAAAGACATTTTCCAATCAGGGCTGCAAACAACTTCTGCACAATGTTGTAGTGGCAAAATCATGGTAGGGTTTCCAAGAGTAATTATACAGAGACACCCGTGTGGAGTAGTGATTATTAAACATGAGACCCAACAGCAACCTGTCACTCAAAAATTTCTAATGTCAGTGGAAACTCTTTATAGAGTTTATATATATACTATATACATATATATATATACTCTATATATAGAAAACTATTCTTTTCCTGTCTTCCCAAGAAGGTACTGCAAGCTGCTACCAAAGATAACCTCCTAAAGGAGAGTTACCATCAGCTTTATCCAGGTTGGTGATTCTCCTGACAAACAGAATACTTTCTTAAGAGATAATATCCAGCACTAACATGTTAGGCCAAGGATTACATAATGTTATATAGAGTAGAAATGAGAAAAGAGGGAAAAAAGTTTTTAATATCTCCTCATGCTATTTCTACTATGTCATTTGACAACTCTTTCAATTGTATTTTTTTCAGAATGAGGACAAAATGAATGGAATATTTAATGTGTTCTTTAGTGGTTCAATAAGGACCAAAAGTAACAACAGAAAGAGAAAAAAACATTTGCTTAAAGGAGAAATATACTAAAGCACCTGTCAGTGCACTGGTGTAATCAGTACACTACCATACTAGTGAATTCTGCATTTCCCAAGTTTCTTGTAGAAATATATGTGTTTTCATGGTTCTCATTGATGAAATTGATTTTTTTCCCCTAATCATCACCAGAAAGTCAGAAATTTCTGTCCTGCAGAGACAGAATTGGCCATTTACATGATCAGTACCTACCTAACACAGAGCAGAAAACAGCTTTCATTTTTTTTTTTTGGTATCAATTCTGTACTTTTCTTTGTGCTGTAGTCATTACTCTAGAAAAAACAAGAATTTTTTTCTAATTACATGCCTCAAACTACTATGTTGCTAAATCCATTTTATTTGTTATTTCCATTGTGGTGAAACCTGTGAGTCACATCACACTGTAAGTTTTGCAAAGCACTCCATCATTGATCTGTGAAAATTATTTTTCCTGTCAGTTTACCACCCAAATCCAGCAGCATATACAGTGGCTGTACTCAGCAAAGCTTTCTTCTAATTTATTTTTGTGACAGATTTGGGTTATGTCTATGTCTGTCTTCTTAGATTCTGTACTGCATATCATATGGTTTCATCAAAACCAAGAAAACTTTTAATTGCAGATGCCAGCATATAGCATGCAAAGCTACAAACATTAAATTTCACCCTATCATTTTGTGAAGCCAGCAGGAATTTAAATTGTGACCCAATCAGTGAGATCTGATTTGGTCTTGGAAGCAAATTTGGTCATTGAGTTCTCCGAAAAGCTCAGACCACAGTGGTTTTATGTCAGTAAACTATTCTTCTGAAATATCATTTTCTCCTCTGCTGCATACAAACATTCTATCAGGAATCTGAAGAATGTTTTTTTAGAAAAATGGAATCAAAATATCTGAACAGCATGTTCAGCCCCAGCCAGAAGTATGTGTAACATAGTATTCGAAAGCTGTGAAGGCAGAGTCTGTCCATCTCTGTACATCTGTAACTACAGGCTGAGGGAAATGTTGACAAGTTGCATTTTTATATCTATGTCCTCTTTAAAGAGCTACAACAAAGGAGAACTTCAGGCAATTGTGAATAAAACATTACTTCCTTCTTTTCTCGAAGACTCTTGCATTTTCCTCTAATGGAAACTGAGTGACAGCTGAGTGACAGAATAAATTTCCCAATCTTTCCCAATCTGTTTTCTCATGAGGAGGTAAGCATTGTTTACACTGCTTTTCTTCATTGCAGTTGCAGCCATGGAGCAGCTTTTGAGCTGTGCTCCATCTGACAGATGAGGGAACCTTTCTCTGCAAAATCTGGCTAGTAGGATTTGGCCAGAAAGAAGGATGTTGCCATCTGTGTTAGTGTAGAATTTTTTTAATTAAAAATAGAATAGAAGTGCCATAGAATAGCCAAATTAAAAAAAAAAAAAAAAATTTAAAAAGCCTCAGAAAAACCAGCTTTTCATAACTTTGTATATAGAAGTGTATTTCCTTTACTTTGCCACTTCTACAGACTTTTAGGGTACTTAACTGTATTAGCAATGAACTTGCATGAGAGAGTGGATCTCTCCACCTGCAGAGGCTCTTTGCAGGTATCCTTTGCTCCTATGCTGAGCTCTGATCTAAAAACTTTTAAGATATTATTGAGACTTTAATGTATGCTTTTGATAATTACATACTTCCACACATTTATAGTCTCTCCATTTCCTCTTTTATTGACCACTCACAAAAATTTGATTTTTGCCTGCCCTCACACTACACCAAAAGTGCTTTTTACTGATCAGGACACTGAATGGGTGTCCTGGGGTGATGTTATGA
>QWTY01039230.1:0-10206 GCA_008033365.1 Pseudorectes ferrugineus
GTTTTCCATTTATAGGAGCTCTTACATAATTGGAGGTGGAAAAGTAGCAAGTTATGGTATAGACATTGCTAATAATATGATGTCCTCAACTTCTACATAGGAATGGAGCTAATTAGGATTCTGAGTGCAGAAAATGCACTTTAGGTTTATGCGTAATTGGCTGCTTCCAAGTCCTATTTTTACTTGGTTCTGAACCTGAAAGTTCAGTTTATTCCAAGCTAAACTTTTTTCTTGCTTCAAAGGAAACCGATGGAAACAGTGCCTGACACTGACAGAAAACCATAAAATGAACAAAAGTCTTAAGAATCTTGGCCTACAAATTAAAAGGCTGCATTGCTTTGACAAAGAGAGTGTTTCAAATCTGTAAGCAACTCTACATCTGCTGAGGTCTGCATTATAAAAAACTCTTACCTTTGTAATGTTATTTCTCTCCTTTGAAGTTCTGCCACTCAGTTCATAAGGTAACTGCTGGTACTAATGACACTTATTTCCAGTAACTTTGGGTTGTAAGCTGTGGGATGTCATGAGAGGAGTGACTGTGGAGTCTTTAAGCAGGACAGCTGTCCAACAAATGGTAATTTTCTAGAATGCATGGACAGCAAATTGCACACTGTGTGAGTAATAGCAGACAAGGGACCTTTATTAGAGCTACACACTCGGGGTAGTTTGGGTCTGAGTGCATTCATATGCACCCATTACAGACACATAGATCCATTATCGCCCACCCTGTGGAATATTTTGTGTTTAAGGCTTTAACTTGGCTTTGGCAATTCGCAATCTCACAACCAAAATTATCACCTTTGAAAGAAAAATGCAAGTTTAGTTTTCAGTTTTTATAGAAAAAGTTGTCCATTGTGTAACTGTGGTCTGTTTTTCTGCACTAAGAAATGAAGTTGTGCTGCTGTACTCTCTTCTTCGCTGATAGACAGCACAGTCGCAGAGCAATTCCATATGTCTTGACAAAAACAGGCAAGGAAAAAGTATCTGGGACCCATCTTGAAGTTCTGCAGAAGAACTGCGAAGATTTTCTGTGTTGTTCCATGTGAAACAACCAGCAGTTAGCAAACATGCATTATTTTCTGGACTTTCTGAAAAGATTTTAGGGTTCTTTGGACTCAAAACTACATTTCAGCCAAAGGTTTTTATTGAAGTGATTACTTTAATGAATTTACTTTCTGATGAGAAGCTGATATTTTCATCTATTTTTCTTCCTTTTTTAAAGACAATTATTAGCATGTAATAAATGTGTACTTCTAGCTTGTTGCAATAGCCATTGAACTGAGCTACTGTAGAATATTAGTAAAAGTCTGAGCTGTGCACGTAGTCTGGCCCTTGACTTCTGTTTAGAGTTCAGTTGAACCAAAGACATCACGTGATGTGTTTGTCATTTACAGTGCATGAGGTATTGATAATAAGTGTAGGGAGAAGCTGTAGACACAAAACAATGAGCTGTCTTTGCTCCTGTGGCTTTCTCTGGAGGTTCAGAATCCTCTTTTGAATGAAGATTGAGGACAGTGTTGATCTTCCCTTTGTCAGCTAACAATGGATACTTGTTACACACAATTACATAATTTTTATGTTTTAAGGATTAATCACTGGTAGCCTCTCTTAATTTGAGTGCTTTGCATCACAAGCACTTGGGTTTGTATCGTTATTTAGCACAATATTCTTTCCCTTCCCCACTTCTTTGAGAAATTCCTGCTTTCTGCTAACTTACTGGTCTGCAAGTGTAAGTCCATAGGGTATTTTGAACACATTGGACCGTGTCTGTGTTATCAGCATTAACCAGAAGCTGATCTGTTTTCCCATTCTTCCCAACAATGTCCAGGCAGTCAGTACCCCACAGATTTAACAAAATCCTGGGATGAAATGCGATGATACTGCAATATCCGTGTGTAGACTTTGTCACATCCAGTCCTGTCTGTAGTACTTAGAAGCTGTTCTATCTTATCACACTGCGTGTCCGTGTGTCATTGATTATGTATTTATGAAACCACCTAAATGTTGCAATTTTTAAAATACTCTTTAATTTTTTATTCACATGACAGCCCAAAACAGCTCCGAAAAGGACATTTGGATCCATTACAAATGACCAGGTAAATATACAGTAGGGAGTGTTCAACTCAAAAGTTTCATTATTTGAGAGACTGTGTGCATAAATCTATGGAAAAGGATGTTATGAAAATTGAATAAGGTGACAGAGTTCCTTACTGCCCTGATAAAGGATCTGGTTGGCAGGGTCAGAACATTTTCAAAACTAATCTGGGCTCTGAGATGGGCATAACCTTGGTTTGCCACCTATAGTTAGTGCTTAAACAGTATTTTTAAATTTAAAAAGTCAATCTCTCTTATTTCTCACTCCCATTCTTCTGGGGTAGAGATATCGATGCAGCAAATTATTTCTACCAGTGATTTTAATGGCCGAAGGTACTCTATAACTCTTAATTATCTATTGTGCTTTTCCTATGGACTTGTGCCCTTCCCAGTGTGAACAAATCCTTCAGATCACTGGGAAAACGTGGTGACCGAGGCACAGTTCAGTCCAAATAGAAATCTGACCCTAATGGAAATTTTATCTTCACTGAAGTTTTAATGATGGTAGAGCCATTTACTTCAACATCAAGAAATTAATCCTGAAGGTTTTTCTTCGTGTTTCTCATTTTAGCTCTCAATGTCTTTGCTCATAATGGAGAGAATTAGATATTTATAATCTTAAAAATATATTTCTTGAATGTTTCATCTTTTTTTTTTTTGTTAAGTATTTAGAATGTGAGAACTATCTGTTCTTAGAAAATATGTTTGTTAATTTGCAGCATGTCACACCTAACCTTATCTCTTAAACAACGTGAAATAGTCTTCCTAGAATTAAGACAACGTCTACTTCTCTGTAATGGTTTTTCTGTGGTTTAAAAAGATGTCTAAACCTGTAATGAATAGGAAGAAATAGACATGGATAATATTTCTTCCCATAGAAAATTATTCAAGTGTTAATAATGAACTTGGAAGAGATCTTTTCATTCTTTTCTGTTCTCTAGTCACTCAGTGCTGGTGATGGGAAGCTAAGGCACCATATTTTATATCAAACTCATATGCTGTGGTGAAAAACCCCTCTGCCACAGTTGATAAGAAAAGCAGAGATGGGCACACACATGTACAGCCACGTGAATTCAAAGTCTGTGCGAAGTTCTTGTTGTAGTTGTGGGATCTAATGACAGAATAATCAGTGCCCATCTGTCAACTTGTGTGCAAATAAAGAAGTAAAGAGAGCTGACAGGTTGCTTTTACTCTGGCTTCTGTTACTTTCTTTCCTCTGGAATCTATGTTAAAGCATAGAATATATAATTTAGAATTTCTTAGTAATTATGGAATTTATTGCAAATAACTGCTAGCCAGATTGAATATGAAGAGGAAACTCACGCTCTGCTTCCTATCAGCATAGAATTACCATTCTAAAATTTACCCTAATTGGTTCAAAATGTATATCTTGATTTAGAAACAATTTGCAGGGCTTATATTTTCATGCCTTCTGCTAAAGAAGCCAAATCTGTATTTGTTTTATTGCTTCAAAATGTGTTCCAGTTTACTTTGTACTGTCCCCAGTTGCAACTTAATGTTTTCACAAATGCTGTGCCAATGGCACAGTAATTTTGGGTATGTGGATGAATAGTTCTGTCCCATGAAATAAAAGATTGCTTATGTAGGGTCAAATTCTGGCTTTGAGAAAACAAATCAGTGAGAGAGTCCAGCCTCACTCCAGACGATATAGAAGCTGTAAATGCAGTCACTTAAGGGTGGGTAGCAAGATACAGGGAATACAGATTTTTTGCAACTAATGAGAAATAAGGAACCTTGAACACTGGGAACATTTTCTTTGGCTTTGTTCTGGAGTGTCTCAAACCAGTTTAGAACACAACTGAACCCCGTCCAGTGCCTGTGGCAAGGGGTTGGAATGAGAGGATCTTTAAGGTCCCTTCCAGCCCAAACCATCTGTGGTTCTATGGCAGTTACCTGAGTGAGGGTGAGACATGAGCAGAGTAAGCAGAGAAAGAACAGTTGTTCATTATTGCAAATATGACACATAAAAAGAAAGTCCTAATTAGTCCACAATTCTATTTATGCTTTCTTTTTTCTGGTCATCCCATGCATTCAGCATTAGCCATCTGCATTCTAGCCCTGCCCTTATGGAAGATGTGGCTGGAAAACTGCCTTTACATCATTCCTCTAGGTAGTGAGATATGAGAAAAGAGGATAATTACAATATTCTTAATTCCTGTTTGTCTGAAGAGACAGCAGAAGAGAGAGAAAGTTTAGTTCTAGATTCCAATATTTATTTTAGCAGATTTGTAAGCACTAGTGTTTTTTTAAAAAAGCTGTGTTTGTGCAATATATAGAGCATTTTGGTACAGTTCCAGAGATGTTCAACAAACCCCATGAAAAATATTGATCATTTTCAAATTGATCTCGCAGTTCTGTGATACTTTTTGAAATGAAAATAGGTCTTCTTTTTTCACTGGGATTGTACTTTCACTACAAATATAAAACATATAGTGATGAATACAGGAATAGTTTTAATGAGTTTTTAAATATATTTCTGATAAACTCTTATGACTTAGTTTTGTCTGTATCATCTGACACCTGAATTATGTAGTAAGCACTTTTTCAATGATGGTGTTGGTGGTTTTTTTATGCTAGTGGTTTCAGATCATGTCCAGAGTTGCTCCACAAACAGAGAAATAATCCCTTTATCTTTGTTGGTTTCCTTGAAATTGAATATTGGTATAGGTCCTCCAGTGACTGAACTTAGGCTTCATTCCTTATTTCCACACTCTCTCATACAACAGGAAAACTGAATCACATCTGTCCAGGAATTTAATAACTTTTCTTTAGAAATAGAGAATGTGGATGAAAAAAATCACCATCACTCCCACATTTCCTCTTTTTCTAGAGTATCTGTTTATTGCCATGTTTGCTCTGAAGCTCTCTTAAGATGCTGGAGCTTAAAGCAAAATCAGATATTGAAAAATAAAGATAAATATAAAAATGTATATTCCTGTATAGAGTATATGTATAAATATATATTCCATGACAATTTCAGAAAAATAGTGCGATGTTTTTCTGTTTAAATACACTGTCAAGCTAAAGCGTGTTCTTTCTGTGTCTTGTAGGGTCAAAATGTATTTGGTCTTGACATAACTGAGACACCTGAGGGAGATAAGTGGCCTCAACTGATTGTCCAGCAGATCCTGGATAGGGAGCAGAAGGACACCTATGTGATGAAAATCAAAGTTGAAGATGGTGGGAGCCCCCCAAGGTCCAGCACTGCCATCCTGCAGGTAACGGTGACCGACGTCAACGACAACCGCCCGGTGTTCAAAGAGAACGACATCGAGGTCAGCGTGCCGGAAAATGCCCCGGTGGGCACCTCTGTCTCCCAGCTCCACGCCACCGACGCAGACCTGGGCTCAAATGCACAGATCCACTTCTATTTCAGCAACCAGATCTCCAGCCTGGCCAAGAGGCTCTTTGCCATCGATAACACCACTGGCCTCATCACCATCAGGGAACCGCTGGACAGGGAGGAATCTCCTGTGCACAAATTAACTGTTTTGGCAAGCGATGGCAGCTCAACGCCATCGAGAGCAACGGTGACTGTTAATGTCACAGATATTAATGACAATGTCCCATCAATAGACACGAGGTACATCATCAATCCGGTGAATGGGACAGTGCTTTTGTCGGAGAAGGCTCCCCTTAATACAAAAATTGCATTGATAACCGTGATGGACAAGGACGCTGATCAGAATGGGAAAGTTACCTGTTTTACAGACCACGATGTCCCTTTCAGGCTAAAACCAGTGTTTGATAATCAGTTTCTCCTGGAGACAGCCACGTTTCTAGACTATGAAGCGACACGGGAATATGCCATCAAAATTGTGGCTTCAGATTCAGGGAAGCCTCCCTTAAACCAGTCTGCGATGCTCCTGATCAAAATTAAAGATGAAAATGACAATGCCCCGGTTTTCACACAGCCTATCATAGGTCTTTCCATCCCTGAAAACAACGCTCCTGGTACTCAGCTAACCAAGATCAGTGCTACGGATGCTGACAGCGGGCGGAATGCCGAGATCAGCTACATCCTGGGTTCCGATGCGCCCCCAATTTTCAACCTGGACCGCCGTACAGGCATCCTGACAGCAGTGAGAAAGCTGGACAGAGAAAAGCAAGACAGGTACTCTTTCACTGTGCTGGCTAAGGATAATGGGATGCCACCTTTGCAGACCAATGCTACCGTGACAGTGTCAGTGCTGGACCAGAATGATAACAGCCCTGCTTTCACACATAATGAATATAATTTCTATGTGCCAGAAAACCTGCCCATGTATGGCACAGTGGGGCTTATCACAGTTACGGATGCTGACGCGGGAGACAACGCTGCGGTCACTCTCTCTATCTTAAATGGTAGAGATAATTTCATTATAGATCCACTTACTGGGGTAATAAGACCTAATATTACCTTTGATAGGGAGCAGCAGGGGTCATACACTTTCCAGGTGAAAGCAGTGGATGGAGGAAGACTGCAGCGTTCCTCAACTGCCAAAGTGACCATCAATGTTGTTGATGTGAATGATAACAGGCCTGTTTTTGTTATTCCCTCATCTAATTATTCCTATGAGTTGGTCCCAACGTCAGCCAGCCCGGGGTCTGTAGTTACTAAAGTCTTTGCAGTTGATAATGACACAGGAATGAACGCAGAGCTCCGCTATAGCATCATAGGTGGGAACTCCAGGGGCTTGTTTACCATTGACCAATTAACAGGCAATATTACTTTGAAAGAGAAGGTAATTGCATCAGATCATGGCTTGCACAGACTGGTGATCAAAGTGAATGACCTGGGACAGCCGGAGTCTCTTTACACGATAGCTCTTGTGCACTTGTTTGTGAACGAGACAGTCACCAACAGCTCCTACGTGCAAGAGCTGGTGCGTAGGAACATGGAAACTCCAGTTGGCCAGAACATTGGGGATGGTGAGATAACCCCACAGACCAATGATTATGTCAAGATCATCATCGCCATTATTGCAGGCACCATGACAGTTATTCTGGTAATTTTTGTTACCGCTTTAGTCCGGTGCCGCCAGACGCCCAGGCACAAGGTTGTCCAAAAAAATAAGCAGAGTGGTGAATGGGTTTCCCCCAACCAAGAGAATAGGCAGATCAAGAAAAAGAAGAAGAAGAAGAAGCGCTCTCCAAAAAGTCTCCTCCTCAACTTTGTGACTATTGAAGAATCTAAGCCTGATGATCCTGGCCACGAGCACATAAATGGCACTTTAGACATTCCCGTAGAGCTAGAAGAACAGACTATGGGAAAATATAACTGGGCCACCACACCAACCACATTTAAACCTGATAGCCCAGACTTAGCAAAGCACTACAAGTCTGCTTCTCCGCAGCCTACCTTTCAAATTAAACCTGAGACTCCTGTACCCCCCAAGAAGCACCATGTCATTCAGGAATTGCCTCTAGATAACACCTTTGTGGTGGGCTGTGACTCACTTTCCAAGTGCTCATCCAGCAGCTCGGACCCTTACAGTGTTTCTGAATGCAGCTGTCAAGGAGGCTTCAAGACCCCAGGCCCCATACACACCAGACAGGTAATGGAATTTTAAGGTGCTTTCTTCCTCCTTCCCTCCTTACTTTGCCAATCCTATAACTCTAGTTCGAAGCTCTGCAAGATAAGTTCTCCTGCAAGGAGTAAAACTTTGAAAGTTCGTATTCGATCGAGGTGTTGCAAAATAAACAATTTGAGCTTCCTCAGTGGTAAGGGAGAAAATGAGAAGGGAAAAGAGTGTCGTGTGTGAGGAGACTGAGCAGGCAGAGATCCCTCTGGTGGTATCCTGACTGCAGATGGCAGCATGGCACTTCCCGCCTCGCCGCGGGACCTCGAGCAGCTCAGGAGGCTCGGCGGGCGGTGGGACTGTCCTCTCCAGCCTGGTGTGCTCGAGGGTCGAAGCAATCCAGGCCAGGTGGAAAGCAATAAAGCTTTACAGGAGCTCATAAGTGGTTCTTAATATTAATGGAGTCTGGAATTGCAGCCTTCATTTGGGCGTAGCTTTGCTTCAAGGTCTCTCAGAAGAGGATTTCCCTCAGAGTTTCAGTGCCATTTTCAGACTGGAAGGAGCCTTAAATCTGGTGGAATGACGCAGCTGACAGGCAAAGTTAGGGAAAAATTAGAAGTATCAGCATAATTGATCTCACTTATTTGCTGCTCTGCCTGATAAACCAGGTATCAGCTTCATAGAAATGCAGCACAACAAAGGAAATGTCTAAAGAATCCTCAGCTTAAAATTAAAAACAAATTGAGAACTAAAGTACCCCTTATTCTTCAAGACCCTACAGAAAAGCTTTAAGTCACTGGAAATAGAATCTAGTGTTTATCCATATTTTGAACAGTTTAATAAAACTTTTCTGTTTTTTTGTTTACTTCTCTTACTTCACAAGTATCACAAAGTTTTCAGTCTGGATAGTTTTCTAGTTAAGCTTTAGTTGGTCAAGGAATTAATCATTAAAGTAACTTACTTCAGGAGTGTTTATTTTATTATTGATAATATATTTTAACTTGATATTTAATTTAACTTAATATATTGCTTGGGAACAAATCCTCAGCATGACTAAGTCTGTTAAATTTCTTCCTCCAGCTGAATTTTTTTCTGGGAGCTTTGTTTGATTACAACTGTAATGATAACAACATGCATAAAAAAAGCTTCTCATTCAGAGCAGTCATCATATCTTTGAAAATTTCAGGCTATGTTGTTTATTTTATTCTATTTTGTTCCCTTTACCAACACAAATTTGTATGGTAATCTATATCACTATGTATAACATTTTTTATTCAATGTATTTCAATGTGTTAAGTTAAATTACATATTAGAAAAGCCTCTTGCCAGTTTGTTCATCTGTTTGAACTCCCATAACTGAGGAGAGGGCAGTGCTGTTTTCAGCATTTCTGTAGGCCTGATCTAAGTGATTTTTTTCAATGGAGTTCTGGTACAGTTCCTGTGAGTCAAAAAGGTTCTGCCATTGTCTGCTGAAACACACTTTGTCGTGCAGTAATGCTGCTAACAAAGAAAGCGAGCTCATGACTCTGAAAGTTCCTTCTATGGCAGTAAAAACCTAGAAAGTGGAATGGAAAGCAATTCTCTTCTGCAGAAGTTGGTTGGGGAAAAGGAGCGTTTCCTTTTATCTGTGCCTTAGAGGTCTGTGACAGGGGGTTCCTATCTGGAAAAGCAGAATAGAACTGTGGGGTTTTTTTAATGCTCACTAGCTGATATTAGCTTATCTTCACAGAGCTGCACCTAACATTGTTGGGATGATATGCTGAATAGATAAGAACAGAGGTTACCGTTACCATTTGTACTGATTTTGTTAAAATTACAGCTATCCTTCTTTTAGGGATATTTTTCTGCATGAAAGTGATCACATTGTGTGGAGGAAGGGTGACTAGTCACCACAATGGCCCTTTACACTAATTTGGAAAGAGCATTTACCTTCAAACACATGAATTCACATTCAAAAAAATATTTAAATATAAGTAATTTCATGAATGCATTATTTACATAAATTGAGCAAGAAAGGCCACTAGAGGAAATCCTTTGTGTTGTGTTGGACTGTGAAATGAAAATTGTATTTCATAATAAGCAAAAATGAGTAAAGAATTTCTTAAAGCTCAACGGATCTTTTAAAAGTCAGTCTCACTCCTACCCTGGCTCTGTGTGTTGTAATCTGGGTAGTTTTATCTCCTGTGGGGCTGTGGAAGGTGTCTCAGGACAGGCTACTTGAGTTGTCTCTGTTAGCCTGTAAAAGGAGAAACAAATATAAATACAAATAATCCTGAGGCACAGTGATCCAGCTGTTCCACCACCCTTCAGCCTCAGAGACCAACAGATTTTTGTGGTTCAGGATGATTTTGTGTCAGGCACTCTCTGAATCTGCAGAAAAGTGTAGGACAAGCTGGAGAACTGAAAGACAGGCAGTTCAGTTAAAGGGAGATGTGCTGGTTTGAAAAGTGAAAATAAGATGCCTGATGTAAGGGGGAAATATAATCATTTATCACTTTGACCATAGTGCAGCTCTTTTACATTGCAAAAGTTCTCTGAAGGAGCCTGAAGAAGATTCTGTTCACTGTGAAGTGTCTCTTCAGTTTGGGGA
>QWTY01039232.1:0-13212 GCA_008033365.1 Pseudorectes ferrugineus
GCTTTCCATTCATTAACATTAAACTGCAGTTTTTTGGGATCGTTCATAGGCTCAGAAATGCAACTGTAGCCATTAAAGTCAGTTGTACAGAACAAGAAGCCTGTGGGAGAAAACAAGCAGCACACGGAAGAGTAGAATGATCCCTGCAATAGTGATTCTAACAACCATTCCTGATTTGCAGACTCACCCTTATGTAGCTCCTGCTCGAAAATAGCCTGCACTAAACAGCTTGTTTTCTCACTAACTGAACAAATACAGAGAGACTTAATTACATGCCTGTTTTGATTCCAACAGATTGAAAAGCCTTTTCTTATCTAGTATGGGGGAAGAGAACTTCTTGCTAAATGGAGTGCAAGGCTGGGTTTGGTGGAGGGCATGAGGCGTACATTGATTGGGATGTTCCTACAACCTTGACTGTGTTTCATTATCTTCATTCACTTTTGCAGCCACAAGTACAGTATCATCTCTCAAGTTCATGGTAGTAATAGTAAATAATGCACCTGATGTGAAAAATGCATCCAGTTTTTGGTATATCTGTGAATTTTCCCTTTTTTTCATTCCTTTTGTCTCCATTTTGGTGCCCTGAGTGTTTATGACCTGCAGAGGGGCATATCACACACACACCATTTTAGCACTGACTGATGGCTTTGTGAACCTTCCAGGGAGCACCTCAGGCAGGTTTGTGCCTTGACTCAGCCCTGGGTGTAAGTGAGTGCCAGAAACAATACAACATCTAAACGACAGACATCCTGCCTGCAACTCCAGTCTGTTATATGGGTCCTGAGACATCGGCCCTGCCAGCCACGGGATTTGTTGTGCATGCACAGCAAAGCCAGACACGTTAAAGGCAGCTGTTGCATTGAGAGTCCTGTCTCTGTCAAACACCGAAGTTACTTGCTTGGCCATATCAGTCCTACAAGCACAAAATAAGAAGGGTGATAATTTGATATGCGTGCTTTGAAAGTTGGTGTCAGTTTGCCCAGGTGTTTTTTTCTTTGCCTCCCCCTGTCAGGTATCTTCATGGTGTCCTGTCCCACCATTCTTCCTCCAAAGCCAAATCCACTGTTTGGTCCCTCAGCATGGCAGTCATCCTGCACCATCTCACCTGTCTTGCTTTGCTCCTCGCTCAGGCTTCTTCAGCTCTTCCCACTGGTTTTGCTGTTCTGGTTTTCCTCCTCGAATGACTCACACACATAAGACCTCTCTCCAAAATGTTCCTACCTACCAGTGGTAGCAGATTCCTTTAAATAAATTCAGGACAAAAAAAATCCTCTCCTTAAAAAAAGCATATGCATACACTGAACAGTCTGACAACAGACAGGGCATTCTCCTCTGATCTTCCCCCAGTCATGGTCTGTCCAGAGAGCTCTCTGAGGGAGGGATTATCTCTGAAGTGGCAGAGGCATGGTGCCAAGAACAGTGGAGCCCTCATTTGGCCAGGGTACAGGATAGAACTGTGACAAAATACATTAATCATCATAAACCTGGAACGGGGCTCCATGAAACCACACATGATTTTAGTCCAGCTGACTTCTATTAAGATCCACGAGCACAAAAGCTGACCTCGCTGGGGTCGCTTCGCATCAGTGCAAACGATGATCACCCACAGGAAAACAAATCACTTCTCTATGGTTTCCAATCTATTTTATTTGCCAAGAACAGATTAGCTTCATTTTGCACTCTATATATACAGCTTTTTACATAAACCTGTATATGCAAGGTTTTACATGTGAGAGGCTGCCAGACATGCCATTTTCATTTTGACTTCTACCTGCTGAGCAAGGTTAGCTGTATTTTGGGAGTGTGTCTCTGCATACTTTAATACTGTATTTTTCAGTTTGCTTCTCTTCCTTCAACACAGTAATTTAACCCCACTTTCCAAGATTAATACAAAAGAACTAACAGATGTACGAGATCAGACAGAAGGTGGATGTGCCTTCTTTTAAGGCATCAGTAGGAGCAGATGTCGATGAGAAGGCTGTTGGGACTGGGCTACCACATGTGGGTAATTCCTCTGAAATATCCTCTCAATTGCTGCCATCTCAGGCCTTAGAGACTCCTTGAGCCAGATGTTGTATCTGGTCTAATAGCACCTCACGGACCTCTCTGCCCCTGAATGTATTTGATGGCTTTTTGAGCAAATGCTTGTGCAGCAGGCAAATCCACAAGGTGCCTGTCTGTTTCTTAAAGGTTCAAACGGAGCTTGAATGCCAGAAGGGGTCTGGTTTTATCAGCTTGGCTCTCTCAGCAAGTTCCAGACTTGCACAGAGAAACATGTCCAAAAATTTATTTTTTCAATTATCTGAGACATGCTTAATTCTTTCATAAACTTAGATGCTTATCCAGTGTTATAACTGTTGGGGGCTTTTTTTAGGGTGTATTTATGTTTGCCTACTGCTTATGATTGAGTAACTAGTTTTAGTATAATGATGAAAACCAAAACCATGAAATGCTCTAATGTTATTGCTTTAAGTTCATACGTCTGTATGTGTAAGCCCAAATAAGACTAGAAAAGCCTGGACACTAATAATTTGATATTGAACTTTAAACCCCCCTCATGGAGTATCTGAAGGAACCTGGTCAAAGAACACTGGACTCCAACAGCATCACAGACAAAATCTCAATGTGTATATGTGGTCTTTGCTGTGCATGAAATGTCTTTTCATGGGGTGTGTACAGCAGCAAAAAGAGCTTAACTGGAGTGTGATGGGGTACAGAGGCTTTTTGCTGGCTCCCTGCACAAGCTGAATTTTATCAGTACTAAACTGTCTCATAACCAGCTTGTTTACATGGATCACTTTTACAGCTGTACCTGGGCACAGCTTTCTGACCCAAACGTGAATTTGAAACTTCACATCCTTTTAGGAGTCTGACTGTCAACACTTGCCCTGGGCCTGATCTGTGACTCACCTGCCATCTCCTGCAGGTCCCTCCAACCACTCCTTCATGTTTCTAGCAGACTTTAATTCACACGAGGTATGACTTTGTGAGACTTTTGGACAATAAAACACATGAGAAAACTGTGTGAATTAGGGATTCCCAGGGTCAGAATTTAACAGCCAACAAGAGTTAAAGTCTCAGCCTATACACTCTGAGAAACATAAGATTCACTTTTGCATTGTTATATACATTTGCATGACTCTGCACTGACTTTTAGAACAACCTGATCTTATGAGGAAATTGCATCTGTTCCTGAATACAGCTGTAAGAAAAATCCAGCAGGAGAACTAGACTGTTAGTGCCACCTCATCCTAGTAACAAACCAAAAAAATAGAGAAAGAAAGTTCAAACATTCAAGCAAAACCACGTTTCCATTCTTGCCTCCTTCAGAAAAGGGGCTTGTCACCTGGGAAGGGTCAAATATTAAGAAACATTACACCTACTGCTGTCATGTGTGCCCGCAGTGATCTTCCACATTCGTGCCACTATTCATCAAAGGTGACAGACTGGAAATTAAGGGCCTGCTCAAATGAGAAGTGCTCTCCTGAATCACCAGGCTCCCAGTGAAATATATTGAGTCAGACTCAGAGGCAGCTTGCAGAAATGAGGCCAGTGGCAGCTCTCCATTGCTGACACAATACACATGTTTATTGAAGAAGCAAGTGGGAATAGAAGTAGTACAGCATGCCCAGGGCAAAGAAAAGCATGTTTGTGCTCAGCACATCAGACAGATCACCAAAGAATTGTTCTGTGAAGATGTGACCTCTGTACTGCTGCCAAGGGCATGGAAACATGGTATGATGAGAAGCAGCTCTCATTAAGCACCTCATATTTCTATAAGACAAAACTGACAGACAATGCACAGCAAATTTGTTGCTCTCAGTTATTTCATCTGTTTTCACTCCACTTCCCAATAATACCTGTCTCATCCCTTTTACCTGGAGATATCCCAATACACTTTCCAAGTCAGTAGCAATTCTGCCTCATTTAGATCTGGGTACATGAAACAGAAAATCCAGACATGAAAGAATGTAATATTTTCTAAAGCTTCTGTTAGAGTTATTTACAGTTATCCCTGTTTTCCAGAGCAAATGCAGTTGATTTCTAGGAACTGACAGCCCACTGACAAACTGGTCTATTGAGACCATGGGATATTTGTTCTTTTGAAGTCAAATTCTCTATTGATTCAACTCTACTGACTTTAATTGAATTCCATAGTAATAAATTTTACAAAGCTAAACTTCACAGACAAAACTAAAATTCTCCCATTCTTTGCAGATTTTTTTCATACGTAGAAGGTAACAATGTGAACTAATTAGTTTATGCAACAAATTCATATAACTCTTTTTATTTACTGATAGTTAAAGTTGATTCTAGATACATTCTTTTCCTAAGGCTGGAAATAAGACACAAAAGAAGAGCCTCATGTATACTTCTCTTCACTCATAACAAAAATGACATCGAGGTCTCTTCATAAAATGAAAATTTCGTTACTGACTCTGCTTTCTACAGAGACTTTTAAAAACCTCTTCACCTAAAAGTGTTTTTAAAAATCAGTCTGCTGCTAGAAGATGAAAATTTGTCAATAGAATTGGCATTTTCGATCAAAATCTTCATTCCAAAGCAAAAATATCCTTTTCAACACAAATGACATTAAATCAGTCCACAGACACAATGGTGAAAATGCAAGAACGGGCTGAGTTCAACAGGAAAGACTGAAAGTGCTTCCCCAGCCCTCCCCCCACAACAGTTAATTGCCTGTTGCTCCCAACATTGTTGCGGGAAATGGAAAGTATGTATGTCAATCCTCACTGAAGGAGACATTAACTGGATCTGGGTCTCTCATGTCATAGAAGAGAGCTTTTAACAGACATTATTTTTGGCAAAAAGGATAAAACACCTGCCATCTGCTTAGCTTCAAAGGGTGATTTTCCTTTGCCAGTTCCCAAAAAATACCTTCATACCCATTTGGAGGAAGGGAGGACAAGCTACCCATCCTGAATGGAACAAGGTGGTTCTCTGTGACACAAAGTTAGGCTCTTCCCTCCTGGAGACAAACAGGAACTAAGACTTACTCCTCTGTATTTTCCTCTCTGTTTTCTGTGGCTGTCATGTCTGAGGAGGATGTAATGAATCCTGTTTGGAAGCACTTCTCTGTCTCCATGCACAATCTAGAGAGCCACAGGGATGAGCTGATGGCTGTGCTCTTTATCAGGAGATCAATGTGTGGGAGATACCTATTTTCTCTGCTAGGTCTGGACTTCTACCCTTAACCACCGACTGAGCAAGGACAGTGAAGGTTTCACCACAGTATCTTGTCTCTGGATACAGGTAGCAAGGAAATAGCTATGGCAAAACCTCATTTCCTTCCCAGGGCTTGTGGTCAAGGCTCTTGGGTTAGACTGGTTTTGCCAGCTAATCCCACCCTGAAAAGCAATGTAACATGGCCTGAGCAAAGAGGAAAAAACACCTATTTTTAAAAAAGTGAACAAGACTTTGTCTCCTAAAAAATACAAGCGTTTCTCCCCAGGGTCTTTTTATGAATGCATTAGCTTTATGTCTAGACCTTCAGTACAAGACTACATGCAGCCAGGACAGAGCTGTGCCTCTGTGAACACCTGGGGGACCAGTTATTTCATAGTCTTTGTGAATCAGAAGAAGAGCCTTAAAATGGTAGCTCCAGCTTGCTTAAAATACAGCCAAGCTATCCACAACACTGCCTACATTGGGACCTGCCAGGCTGGGGATTGAAATGGGGGGAGAAAAAAGGTTAATGCATTCAAGGTGGGAAGAACATGCACAGGTAGCATGGTGAGCCAAGCTAAGAAACACAAAAATTTTGCTTCTTTCCAGGTAGTTTCCTTGCTGGTTTTAGAATGTTATTTAGACTGAGATGTTGGGATCAGTTTGAAAAAATAAAAAATCCTTCGTATGTTCCCAACAGGTGAAAGATCTGCCACATCTTGTACTGAACCACTGGTGGGCTCTAATTCACCTGGTGAAACCTGCTCTCAGATGCACAAATACTGAGAAACTCATGAGACCATATTCAGATACGAAAAGGATCCCAGAACATTTTCCCACAGCTCTTGGAAGCTTCTGTTAACTTCATGCCAGTGGCACTTTAAAATATAAAACCTACCCCTTCCAGAAGAAAGAGAAGATTTAAATCAGAATAGGGCCTGTTACGCAAAACAACATTGCATTAGCACAGAGACAACTACTTTAGGTTTGGCATCTTGTGATTAATACCAAGCTTAGTCCACCTCCCAAGAAAGATATTTTCCAATTGATTTCTATGGGTTTTGGCTAAGACCCACACTGCCCATGCTGTGGATTGTTCCTCTCATCCTACAGTCTCAGAAATAGTAAACAAATAGGAATGAACTTAGAAGGGGGAAGAAGGGTCCCAGTTTTTCTCTATTTTTGCATGGCCCAGTTCAATGGGATTTTCAGGGAGAAGGTACCTTCCTGATACCCTTTAATTTGATGTCTTTTTTACAGTTTTGAGAGTAGCACCGTGACACATTTGAGACATCCATTCTCTCATGCCCAACTGGCTTAGTAACCATAAGTAATAGCCTTGTTCCACTGAGGAGCAGTAAAAATATACAAAAGCTGCAGTTTCTCTGATTACACACCCCTGCTGTTAAAACAGAAAAAAACCCAAAGTCTTCTGTAGAAAAAAAAAAAAAAAGCTAAATTTTAAATTTTCTGTATTGCTGCTGCTCACTGAAATTTCCTTCTGACAGCAGTTCAATGGTAACAGAATTGAGCAATATGCTCCACAGGAAAAGATAACAAAGAATCGATGTCTAAACAATTTCAGGATCATCTCTGAATTTGATGTCCAGCAGATTAGTTTATATCATAATGGTTCCTCGGTCCTATTTTAAGCATCTTAGAGAAGAACACTTTGTAACCCAGTTAAAATGCTTCCTTATCGGACAGAAATCAATGTCAATATCCAACAAGGCAGCAATGATCTCTCCCCAAATTTTGTTAATGCTTACTATGGGAGCACTTAAAATATTAATCCCAGGGAACCCACTGCAAAATTGAGCAAGTTTTAAATAATCCAGCATGGTAAAAGGAGCTTCTAACAATTCACTGAGAGAAAGTAAGATTGCCTCTTCCTGGAAAGAGCCTGGGAAAAGGAGATTGCCTGTTCTTCCTTCCTTCACACAGACAGACCAGTTCTGGGTGGCTGTGCCTGTTTGACTTGGTCTTGAGACAAGGCAACTCTCATATATATCTCATACCTATATGCATATATACACACACACTTTTTTTTATATATATATATATGTCTATTCTTCACAGACATATATATATATATGCCTGTGTGCATCAGATATCCTCTGCTGTGTTTTTGGAGTGGGGCTCCGATGACAGTGTTGTGCTTGATTCCATGCATGGCACATGAATGTTCATTGAAGTGGCTGGACATATTAACATATTAACAGTACAGCTACAGACACCTTGAATGATGGCCAATACTGAGAAGAAGATACTGACAAGCTGAGGATTGCACACAGCTCTCTTGGATTAAGTCATCCTTGACTTGATTTCATCCTTCATTATACCCATTTTTCTTAACATTTTGCTAAGGTCCACTGTGCTTCTACTTAGAACTTTCTGACCCTTACATTAAGGACCCTCATCAGGTGGTAGATTTTTTTTAATTCAGAGCAGCTCCAGCTACCTCTGTTACACTCTGCAGATCTGCATTCTAACTTACCTCTAATCTCATGTCCCTGGAGTTCATTCAATGCACTCCTCTCGCCTAGCTATACATAAGGGTAGCTGGACCTAAAACACCTTAGTGCAGTTGTTTTCCTACCTTCCAGGACCTTGTGTCCAATACTGCAATACACAATGTGTTTAGCCATTTGGAAAAATCCTCCCTCTCCTTTCCTACTGCACCTGAGTGGGGCACCAGCTGACTATCAGACAGCTTCCCAGTCTTAGCAAAAGCCAATACAGGAAAGAAAAATGAAGGCAAACTGGAAGAGAGGGATCTGGTCTGAGTCAAGCATAAAGAAGCTCACAACAGCTTGAAGAAGAATGGAAGAAATTATCTGTTTTGTTGGTGTAACAGACCAAAAACTATTCATCTTGAATGGCCTTTGCACAGCAAAGTGTTCACAAGGGGAATATTTCTCATCCCTCTCCCTCTCTAAACTGGAATGGATGGGGAATTCTCCTGCAAACATTGCAGGAATAAAAATGGGATTCTCCTGTCCTGATCAGCCAAGTACATTTTTATCTGTGGCAGCAGAAAAAATTAAGTGCTGGAAAAAGCATTGCACGAACTGCAACTTAGGGGGCTTCAAAATCACTCTTGTTTAGTACCAATTGTTTTAAATGATCCAGTGGATCACTGCAATCACTGATGGAATGGGGAATAAAAGGGATGATTGTGTCACATGCTTGAGAGATAAAAGGTACATAGACTCACCCACTTGGTGTTCCAGGACAGACACTGAGAAATTTTGTACAGCCTAATTTAGAAACATACTCTGGTCTTTTTCCTCAATTGCAAGGGTGATTAAATTCTGAGCTAATTAAACTGCATAGTAATTACCTTGCTTGTTTGAATGTGTCCTCTAAAAATTGTACTGCTGTATATGTCATACTGGTGAGGGCTTATAAAATGCTTCTCTTTTTTGCTGCTGCTGTTCAGAGGGAACTCCTGGGGGTTCCAACACTTGCATCCTTTGCTGCTCAGACCCATTTCTGCTGGGAGCCAGATGACCCTGGGCAGCAGAGAAGCTGCAAGCACCAGAGAAATCCCTAAAAAACCTAAAGATAAGGAAGTTAGTGACCAAATAAAATTCTCCTGTTCAGTTGGTGAATCTGAAAACAACAGGAGAATATTGTCTCCATGAGGAGGCAACTGTGGATGTCCTGGTGTAAGGTCAGCTTGTGGCTTTGGCTGCCTGGTCCATGCAGGGCTTGTGTGGGATTGTTTGGATGGCACCACTGACCTTCATACCCTGTGCCTGGAGCAGGGTGTCTGAGCAAGGGAGGACCGTGGCTTGTCCCTGTCCTCCTCCTTGCCATCTTTGGCTCAGCTGATGACCACAGGGCTGGGAGGGCAGAGCGGGACAATATCAGCCACTTCCAGTGTGTCACCCTCTCTGTCCTCTCACAGGGAAGTGAGTAATAGTGTTTTCACACTCTCTCCTGCTTATATCTTTGCTTGCATTTCCTCTGCGAGTCATCCCACACAAAACCATCCCTTCCTCGGGCAACACCACCCTGCCTTCAGTGGGAGTGTGAGTGGAAATGGAGTAACAATCCACATTTGGGTTATAGCTGTGGGAAAACAACTTCATCCTCATAAGAGTTTGGTTATAACCACATTTTCATATTAGCAAGCTATTTAAAGCATAAAAGAAAATGTCTCTCTTCTGCTCAGCTGTGGTATCTTAGGCTGTGTTCCAGCCAAGGAGTGCCTGATAAAGACTCTGTATTTTTCCATTAATTAAGATGCTTTAATTAATTGGGACAGCTAATTTGAATTAACTCTAGGAATAGGTATAGCCCTCAAGAGAGCAAAGAACAATGACTGCAGTTAACTCAGAATGGATGAAGGAAAGCTCTGCTTTAGGAGAGGCATTCAACCCTACAGACCAAGGCATCACTGGATGCATAGCTGGTCATTTAAATGCACCAGGTTCTGTTTTATTTTATTTTATTTTTTTTACAGACAGTGCTTGTTTGTCCTTCCAGGAGTTACAGTCACTGGGTTTTTTTTCCCCCATGATGTGATCACAGCTAGGTTTCTGCCTGGGCAAAAAAGATACTTTTGACAACCCTGTATTGCCTTCATATGACAGAAGAACTAGAAAGAACACCCCGGCTGTGTCTTTCCGATGCTGGCACGCCGCATTTCCCCCAGCCCCGAGGCAGTCGGGTCATTAGCAGTTCTTTCCATTACTGCCTTTCTTTCACCACACTGAGGGACCACGTGGGAAAAACCAACACTCCGACGGCACATACCGGGCTCACCCAGCTTGTTAGAGCAGGGAGCAGGGGTGGAAGATGAGATCAGAAGCCTCTGAAGTAGCAGGAGATCCAGGGCTGATTCCATAGGTGATTCCTGATTCAGAATGGGCAAAGAGCCTTTCCAAGGAGGAAAGCTGGACTAGGGGTGCAGAAAACAATCAGAGGTATTTGCTTTCTCGTTTGCACAAGCACACTTCTCTCAAGAATAGAGGTGAGAGGGGAAAACAAGGTGCAAATTTTGATCAGCCATTGTGATTATTCGAGCAATAGCTTTGCATTTTAAACTCCCTGGCGTGTTGATCACTGCAGGAAGAACTTGTTCTGCAGAACAGGTAGGTCTGTCTGCAGGTGCAGACAAATCTATAGATCATTGTTCTCTCCATTGAAACACACCAGTAGGCTGGCCTGTGGAAGGATTTTGATGCTAGACACTAAAAAGAAAGTGTTCACTCAAGAGTGAAATGTTCTAGCTAACCAAAAACTGCCGCAGCCAGGACAGAGTCCTTATCACTGGTACAGACAACAGCAGCCTCCAAGCCCAACAAAATACAGCTATTTTAGAGATAGCAGCAACTTCTCCTCCTTGTACAAACAGCTGCAGTTGGACATTGTTGAAAAGGCCCCAGCATACTTGCTTTTTCCCCACCCTGACATGAATCCTTCATATCAGATATGAAGCAGGATCCCAAGCCAATGACTTGGATTTCTTGAGACTATGCTTCTTTTTTTCCCCAGGAAATACCACTTTGAGCTCAACAAACACATCACCCTGTCCTAACAGAAGCATAGGTTCTGCAGGACACTCATGTAAAACATAAAACAGCAGATTAAAATCTTTTTTAAGATTTCTGCAGATCAGCCAATCCAGTTTTTTCCAGGAGCATATCAGAACAAGAACATGAAACTGTGCTTGCAAAATCTCCATGGGGATAACCACCCTAGATTCAAATAAGGGCATTGCATTCCCCACTTTTCACCCTGTATAACATTGTAAACCCCTATCAGCCCTATATGAGATACCTCACTCACTACCTGAAGGACTCCAAAGAGCTGGCCAGCATCAACACGAGGCTGACAGTTTTCAACAGATTTTTCAGTTCATCCTTTTTCCAGAAAACCTGGATTTGTTTGGGTGTTTCTTTGCTGATGGGGGGTGGCATTTTTAGCTCTTTTGTTTAAAAATAGTAATCTATTTAAAAACCCAATTGCTACTAAATACACCAGGAAGGCTCCTTCAAGTAAACAATTAGACAATTACAATGGAAGATATTAAAATAAAGTTTCTGAAATATGATGGAATTGATTTAAGAGGGTTACAGGAAGCTGGAGCCTGCTGTTCTGTGACAAATGATTTCCTTGAGAAAACTCAGTAAGGAAAACATAATCACATAATGGACTTGATCTTGAAATATCACCAGCTCCTGGGTTTGGAAATCAGCAGCCCCCAGTGACCTTGTATTTAACATCTTTATTCATGAACTAGGAAGAGAAAAGGTAAACACATAAAGGATAAACCAATAGACAAGAAGGGCAATGTCAGGCTTGTTTAGTCCATGGGGAACTCAAATGGAAAGAGATCTGATTAGAGAAGTGAATTGGGATGTTACAGGCTACCTCAGAAAACAAAGTCTAATGAGTCATTTAAGGGCAGGACAGAATGAAGACCTGCAGAAAGACAGAGCAAGGCAAGCAGAAGGCAAAACAGAACTTACTGAAGTGATTTGGGGTCACATCAGAAGTACACTTGATGCCCATCTGACCCTAAGAGCTCTAGAAGCCCTTTGCTTCTCAAACACTGCTGCGCTCAAACATCAGCCCAGATCACCAAAACAAAAAAATCAAGAGTGGAAGTGCAAACTGTGCTTTCTCACACCCTTTACCTTGAAAAATGTTGTTGTTTATGGCACCCCATTACAGGCTGTCCCCTGGGGCCACTGGTAACACCAGTTAGCATTTGGGACAATTCTCATGGTGGCAAGCAGGTAAGAAAATCTGCTTCTGTCCATGAAAACCAGTGTACTTGGGGCCCCAGAGACTGGCAGTGGCTGTGGCTCCAGAAGGGATTGATTTCATTCAGGAGTGAACATGAGGACCAGGAAATGCCAGGACCCTGTTCCCTAGGACACCAAAAACTGTGCCCACAAGATGAGCAAAACCAGGAAGGCTACGTGGTGGAAACCTCAGGCTTGAATTCCATGGCCAAAACTGAAGGGGCAACTATTGCACTTAAAGCAACTACAAAATCTTTGTTCAGTGCTAAATAACACCACAGGGTGTTCATCAGGATGTGGGCTGGAGAAAGCACCAACTTCTTCCACGTATGGCAAAGTGAGGAGATGGTAAAAGAGGCTACAGCCTTCTCAAGCAGCAGTTTTTCAGCTTTCCATCTACATCCCTCCCTCCCTCCCTGTGCAAAAACGCTGCTGGCAAACACATGTAGACCAGGGTGAGTGGTACTCACGGTTTTCCAGCATCCTCCTTACTGGAGGACGGGGAGAAGCTGCCGTCCCAGCTACTTCAGCCGGTAGGAAAATCCAGAGACGGACACAACGAGAGATGGCTGCCCGATTTGGCTTTCCCAGCGTTACAGTCTCCCCGTATTCCCCGTGGAGCGAGAGTGGCACCTGGTGGTCACATCGCCCTCGCATTAGCCAGACGGATTTTTTTTATTACTATTTTTTTTTGAACACTTGGTACAATGAAAATGACGGAGGAGCACTTAGTATAAAGCACTCCTGATTAACTAGATCAGTGACAACCGCTGGTGCAATTAGTCCTGTAACTCATTATTTTCCAACGCTCCTTGTTATTCAAGTAGTGCCAATTGACAACTGCTGTTGCAACACACCCCCTGCCCGAGCCTCCCTGCCCACTCATTATGCTCCTGTGAGTGGAAAGGAAGGAATGAGGACCTGTCCTAGCTTGCTGAAAACATGTTTTTCTTTTTTTTCCCTGGCTTCTTAAAAAATATTCAGGGCTTTCTATGCAGGCAGAAATAAAATAAGTCTCTTTCCAATCAGCTACCAAATGCACATCCCTAGAGATGCTCAGGGCCACATGTGCCTTGGAAGAAAATATTGTTATTCTCCTTCTGTCTGTCATTGAGACATTCTGTGCCTCGGCAGGACATGACTTCTGTGTATCCCTGCACTCTGCAAACCTTGTGAATAATAGATGTGCTCTGAGGCAGAACTTCTGCCAAGGCTGCTCCTGACATCGTTAACTTGTCTGGCAATCTGAATTTTTGGTGCAGAAGGG
>QWTY01039234.1:0-20020 GCA_008033365.1 Pseudorectes ferrugineus
AGGATGCTTATTTGGAAGTATCACTCCAGTCTGAAGCATTTTGATAAGGAGTAATGCACAAGGTGAAGGATAAAGCAAAACCTTTCAAGTACTGTGTTTCTACTTAAAAGGGAAGAGCCAGTGAAGGAATTAGAAGAGAGTGACAATTCAAAGAAGCAGACTAGGAAAATATTTTTGCCATACAAATTTGTTTATACAACTGAGACAGAAACTTTAGTAGGTGAGATATGAGGAGAAACATCATGTGAATTTATAGCTAGAAAGAGGGATAGGAGAATGAGGGGCAGAGACTTTTTATGAGAATAAATTTAGACACTGTGTTGTAATGAAGAGTCAGAAGTTACAAACAAACAGGATACCTTGATTTTGAACTTTACTGACAGACAAGATTAAAAGAGTAGCTCATAGTGACTAAGAGTAGTAGTAGTGGGGAAGATGAGGAGGAATCTGAAGGGGTGAATGATTAACAGCTCTGTTTTCTCAAACTAAGATTGTCAGAGCAGCGACACATTCACACAGAGGATCAGAAAAGCAGACTGAGGTTTTATGTCAGACAGAAGGGAACAGACCTGGAGTACAAAGGGCTGTGTCAATTGTCAACATGGATATGGTGACTGAATTTCAGTTTATGGATTAGACTACTCAGATATGAAGTACGGAGAGAGAGACAATGCAAGGAAGATCGCAGCCCTTGGAAATTAAAACAGAAAGTTGAGGAAGAAGCAAAAAACATCAAACTGAAAAAGAAGTTAGCAATGTGGAGGGAGAATAAGAAGATCCCAACAAAGGGAGAACAATATTTGAATGCCAAAAGCTTTTTAGGAAATACTAGTCTAGAATCTACCAGATATGGTATGACGGGCTAGTTCAATTATTTGTTTATATAGAAGTCATTAACACAGACACATTTAATAAAAGTTTCAAAAAATCAGCTGACTAGCAACAGAATTGATGGTCAAGGAAGAAGGCATTTCCCAGCATTTGCAAGAATTGTGATCATTCATCCATATATTTGACATATTCTTAGCAAATTAGGAACATGGACGTATTATATCCATGTTGTTAAGCAATAGGTAGCTATAGGAAGGTTTCATAGATTTTAACTTTTTATCAATAATGTCCCTAAAGACATTAGAATTTTTATAATGAATTATTACAGTATGAGTTCTAGAAATTTTTTGGGGTAATTTTGTTAAACCTCTGTGGTAGTTACACTTAAGGTTTTTGTTAATTGTGGTAATCAGCTTTCAAAAAATGTTAACACATGGCCACATTTTCTCTCCTTGTATTTAAAGAGAAAAACCTCTATTTCTGTCAGATGCTATAGATTTGCCACCTAACTGAAATAAGAAATAAATGATACCAAGTCACTGCACTTTAATACCTGATTCCAGATAAAAGGTGTGTAGACAGCAAAACTTTCAAAGGGAGGTGCCCTCAGTTGGAACTTGGTAAACCTGCAGGGGAGGGAAAAGTTTATTATTTTAAAGGGGCCACATAGTCTTCCATACCTTTAATCCTGCAACAAGCTAAGAAATATAGAGTGTAAGTGAGCAGATGTTCTTAACAGCCTTCTAGCAGCCTGTTTTTGTAAAGAGTGCCAGCTAGTGATTTTCACTGCTTGTAGAAAACCTGCTTTGTATTGGTGTAAGTGTTAAGGAGAGCAACTGAAAATCCACCTCTATGTACTTTGTGAAATGAATGTATGTATATTCATGTTATGGAAAAAGAAAATTATGTTATCGGATTTGGAGAGGATATTGTAACTCTTTTGCTAGAGCAATCTTTTTACTAAAGGAGCTTAAGCTGCAGAAAAAACACATTATACCTTGGGTATTGCATGTAATAAAATATGATTTAAATGAAAGATATTGAAATAAAAGTTTCAATTTAGGAACTTGAGTGTATTGTTGTGAAAAGCCTAGTCAGTTATGTTTATAGCTTCATCTTTTCACAGAAAGAAGCGTAGAGATTCCTCATGCTTTATGCAAGTACAGTAGGTTTTAGATAACAGGATCAGATCCACAATTTGCCTTTCTTAAAACCTACAATAAAATATGAAAATAAATGCCACCACCATACAAACTACAAAGGTGAAAAAAATGCTGTATCTTGCATTTTCCTACCTCCTGTGGCTAGGGACAGAATGCAGACATGCCACAATAATGTTTTTTATTTCTACTGTTCAAACCATATTAATGAGAACATCATTTTGGAGAACTAATTATTTCTATTTGTCTTGTGTCACACTTTCTAATTCCCCTATATTAGCACAGCCAAAGCAAATTAATTGCTTTTCCAGCAGTTGAACCTTGTCCAAGAATGAGCTCACATTCTCTTCCAGTTTTGCAGTTTCTAGGAGTGCATTGTGTCAAAAATTTCTCTTGATACTAAACATAGCCCAGAGAATATCTTTGCAGATTTCTGTTGCTGCTCACTTGATGAAATTTATAAGTTTAAGTGACCCACTAGGAAAGAGAAAGTTCTTAGCTGCAAGATTATACATCAAAACAGTTAAAGTGAAATTAAAATTAAATGAATGAATCTCACTGAAGCAAAAAAAGCAGTAATTAATGGTTCCCTTAATTGTCTTCATAAAATATTTGCATGGGTCTAATTTGCATAATTTGCATGTATTAATTAATCTTTCAAAGGAATTTTGTGCTGAGAGAAGCCAAAAAATCTCTTTGTTTTATTTAACATCTAATGAAATATTTATCTTCGTTAATGAACTTCTCATCTTCATTAAAATAAAAATTGCACAAGTTTGTATGTTTTAAATGTTTTTATAATTGAAGTATACAAAAAAAAATCTCTTCAGACCTACAGTATCTGAAAAACAAACACATTATTGCACATTCTGTGTCATTTTGACTACAGCAACATTGAAAATTGGAGAAATCCTATTCCCTCTACCAAAAGTTTTCAAGGGGTTTTAAATTATTTCAATTTTATCTTCATTGATGATAATTTTTTGGGTTTTATATTTTACAAATAGGGATGACAAGGTAAATATTTTTGGTATTTTTTTATTATTTCCAACCTGTGATACCTAACAGCTTTTATAGAACAGATATTATGCATAGAAAAAGAGACTAGCATCATAGGTTGGACTTCAAAATACTGCAGGAGTTTGTACATGATATGGGGTTAGCGTATACTCTACAAGACAAACAGTTGAGAAAAAAAAGAGTTGGTGAGTTACTGCCTGGCATTTGATGATTGAACCTGGAGTAAGACTGATGAATGTAAGTTACAAAGGACTGTCCTGGCTGTGGTGATCAGCAACTTTGAGACAGTATCCAAAATAGCCAGACATGCCGAATAAAAATATGCAGTGAAAAAAAAGAAATCATCAGTATTGAAGTTTTGTGCAAAATATGAATATAGAACTGTGAGGAGAGTAGAAGAAATTAAGAGCTATTTCTGTAATAAAAAACAGGTATAAGAGGACAATGGCTAGGTGTTTTGGGACAAAGGTGAAGGCTATTACTGAAAACGAGGACTACCTAAAATCCCAAAATAATCTCTCAGCTACTTAATATTGCTGGAAATAGTGTCTGTGGACAAAGAAGAGAAAGTATACTTAAAATAGTCTCTATGCAGAATGTTCACACTGTGCATAGCAAGATATGTGAAAAGAAGTTTTGCTTACTTCAAGGATGAGTACAGTATTATTGGAAGAATGAAAATATACTTGAAATAAGGAAATGATTGGGGATTTAGAATACAAGAAATTATATTTGCACAGTGAAACAGTGCAATGGCATTTTTACTCATTTTCAATATGCCTGCATTTGCTTAAATCCTTGAACAAGGAGTTTATAAACACATTAATGTGTTTGCATTCATTTTAGACATGCAATACCTGAGAAAGCCAGCCCTGCAGAGATCGAAAAGTAGGTGCTCTTTAAGAGAGCTTTAGAATTTAATAAATGGGATGTTTAAGCTATCAAGATTGTATACAGAGTCATATATTCTTTACTACATTATCCTAGAATTTTTTCAACTGATAAGATATAGTGGGACTTTGCTGATACCATAATAGCAGTATAGATATTGCTCTGTGTTATGAAGGTGTGGAATAGCTGCTGAGGCAATGTAATTATCTATAAAATACCCAAACAATATCAGTGGGAGGGATATGTTCCACTTCACACATTTGTGGGGTAGATGTCTTTATCTGAGCTATTTGGCTGGACTCCTATTAAAGTCAATGAAGAGTAATAGACACATCTCTCCCTTTGAAGAAAACGAATCACAACTTCCAATTTCTTCATTGATTATAAAGGGAGTCTGCTAAACCAGCTCAAATGTAGCTACGTACAGTGCAGGTGTCTGAAGTTAATGTGATGAATCTCATGTGTTGTGTATTTTCCTTTTTGCTTGCCTCAGAATTCCAGCATCACTTGTGACAGTAATCACACTACGAGCAGCTGCATTTCAGTCACTTCTTGTAACTACTGATGTTAGAAATGGGTAATTTTGCATCAGTTCTGGAAAAATATCCAAGCTTGACAATTCCTTTTCTGTTTCATATAATTCTGTACAGTTTTGAAAGTTGCATAAAACATGACTCTCAAATGTAGAAAAGAGAACTTGAATTTTGCATTAATACTGAAGCTTTGCAGCATTTGTTTCATTTGGATCCTACCACACAAGGCAAAAGGCATGAAATAAGAGCCAGAGAAGCATTCTGAAAAGTCTGAAATAAGAACAAAAGCAGCCATAAACGGAGAGATAGAAAAAGAGATAGATGAAGTACCAAGAAAAAGAGGTAGATGAAGTATCACAGAACTCTAGAAGGGAAAATAGTATCATATTACTCGTACAGTTGCATTATATTACTGTAACTTTATTACTGTATTGTTACTGATTTGTAATGGACAACTAGTAAATGTTTTGCCTTTTAAATGTAGTTATGCTTGCGAACAAGACATGGGCTGGAATTAACTTGATGTAGGATAGAAGTCTTCAATGTAGACATCTGCATCTGTGCTTGTCACCCTTGACCCTCACTGGAGGGAGTGGAAAGAAATGTCTACAGTAGACTTCATCTCGTTAGAGTACCCCAGTATAGACTACTACAAACAAATTTAGTAATCTCAGTCATATTCCAGAAAAGCTGCATTTAGTTTCTGGAGGTGAGAAAGTAATTTCTTTGTGGTTGTTGTTGTTTGTCATGTATGGAATTTTTTTCCCGTACAATAAATCCATTTTATGGCAAGGGTTGTAATTATACTCCGAGATTGTCTCCTTGCAAAGAATTGATGTAGCATTTGACACAGTCACAAGAAGTATATGCTAAGGAGTCACTGTTTTGCCCATTTTACATTTTTCAGCAAAGAATTGAGTGGATAATATCGATTTCACAATTAAAAAAGTACCGTTTGTTGGGGTTGCTTATATGCTTTACATCTGATGTCTTCCTCTGAATGGCAAAGGAATAGCTCATTTTGCATGCTTCAGTGCATTTTTAACCAATGCCTTAAGCCAAAACCAAGTTTTTATGCATAAAGAAAGAAATAATATATACTGATTTCTTGATGGCAGCACCAATGCTTTGGTGTCACACAAGGGTGTTGTGAAACTTAATTAATATTTGTAAAGTATTCTAGATCTTGGATGAAAGGCACAGTAGAAGTTCATTTATGTTATTAACTTCTGCTTTTATATTTTCTTTGGTGATGGATCAGAGTCCTAAGCATTAAAAAGTGGCAAAGAGAGGTGATGCAAGATACAGCAATTTACAACTATTATCGGCTAATTATAGTTAGTTTCAAATCTTGTACAGGGAAATAGCTGGAAAAATATGTTATGGGATTTAGCAAACTTGATAGCCTAAATTTTGTGTAAAGGTAGCTTACCTGAATCATCATATGAGAAAAATTTAATAGACTGACTTAGGTTAATTATTCTGCATTAGATCAGAAGTGGTATATTACTGAGTGACAGCATTTTGGTTTAGTAGGGGACAGTCTCTCTTTTATAATCCTGAACTAACTGTGGGGTCAGAAATCCTGTTAAGGAGAATGAGAGTTCAACATTCACTTAAAATATTCAAGAGGCAAAAAAGCAGTTAGACTTAAAATGTAAATAAAACTGTACACTGAGATTTTATCAGGCAGGCAGCCCTTTGTGCAGTGTTAAGCGTTAAGAAGGCAATCATCTTCCTAAAATATCACTCCAACTTAATTGCTCTATTTTGTCAGTTGAAGAAAAAGAAAAAAAGAAAAAAAAGATAACCTTGCCATCAATAAAGCTATATTAACTTCAACCAGCTGAGGGTCTGATGGTTTAATTTAAAAGTGGCCAAAGATTTTAGGTTTTGTCCTTTCTCTCTTTGGCAGTAATATTAAAAAAAAAGAGGAATTTTTGTGTCCTTGAGAAATAGAAAATATTTATAATACTTTATTTTAAGATAAACAAATTTTTAATATGTCTGTAATACTCACATAAATTTCATATTGTAAACCAGAAAAGCAAGCAATTACTATGTTAAATCTACTTTAATTCTAAAAATAGTGTTTTCTCGCAGTGGTTATTTTTATATTGATATGATTAAGAATAAAATGAAACATTTTAGCCTTTGTGTAATTCAAATATTTGGCTTTCCCATGGGTTTGATGTGGAATTGACCCATCTCTATTAGTATCTCAAGTTCCTATGAAATTTTAAAAAATCAGCTAAGAAAAGGAAGTATAAAGGAAGTGAAACTAAAATTAACACATTTGGAAGGACTACTTAGCCAGCATCACATTCTATCTAAGCTAAAATTTGCTGTCAGCATATATCTATAATAAGTATTCTTCCAGTGAACTGCCAGCTGGCTTGTAAAGAGGAAAATATATTCTATAGAATAGACTGCTAGCTTTAAAAAGAAATATTTTGCTTTTGCTCATTGTAGGGTTCCATAACACCTGAAGGACATCCTGGGAGACAGCAGCATATATAATGATAATGTGATGTCATTTTGTTTTTCCTAGTTGAGAAACACAAAGTGTGTACCAGTAATGGTAAAAACATTTTTTCTATTATATTCTTGTCAGCCTTATTTTTTAAAAGTGATGCAGCCTCTAATAGCTTAGGAAAAGCAGCAATAGCATAATAGTGTGTTTTGTCATGGATGTTAGAAAGGATGGATCACAACGTGCTACAGCTGGCCTTGGAAACAAAGTGTTATGAAGGCAGGACCAAAAAATTTACAGTGCTGCTTTATGTGCATGAAATTAGAATATGGATTGTTGAAAATATACAATGCTGTATTAGATAATTCAAGTTTTGACTTGTTTATTTAGTCTCTGTGTTGATTCTGCAGATTTTGCCTGTGACAAACTGTCGGTGAAACCATTGCATTAAAAGACATGTATTTTTCATGATATTGTTTCATGCTGCAATATGATGGCTACAACTCCTTTCAAGTAATCAAGCTATATTGAATACAAACATAAAATAAAAAGCAGCAATAATTTGCTTTCGGTTTTAGCTTTATACTCAAAGATATACACTCTTAGCCGTTGGAGAGAGAACAGTATCTTTGCACATTGATAAATTGGACATAAAATACTGTGGTTGGATCAGACTCCTTGGCTTCCCTGGAAATACTGGAAGCATCATAAAAGTAGTACACTGACTAGTGGATCAGTTCCATTTTCAACCTTGCTATCAAATTTGTTATGACAATCACAGTCACTTTCGCTGCAGTAACTATGCCATCCGATGCAATCTGGTTCCCAATGCTAAAATATTGAAAGGCTAAAACACTATTAAAACATACAAATATCAGTTCTATTCCAGTTCCAAATGGCCAATAGTTCCAGAGCTTGATCTTAAACATTCAGTACACAGAAGAATCCTCATTTTATAAGGTTTCCCTCTAGGTTTTTTCATATTCTTGCAAAACCATTGACTCCTTAGATTTTCCAGCTAAAATTAACTTTATAACCAAATGTATTTTACCAGGCCAGATATTCAATAAATATATTCAGGATATACTCGGTTCTTGCCTCTCTTTCTACTAAAGTAGCATAGCATTAGGGATAGTATTAGATGGGCTTTAAAATCTGCCGTTTCAAGCTCTCATATCACAAATATGTTTGTAAAGATCATTTAAATACATCCATCATCCTGGGAGACTACTCCAGAGCTGAGTTCCTGCAATAGAGTTGGTTTGTGTCTCTTATTATTATTTAACATATATACAAGGAATGATCAGTTGCTCTTCTGTGATAAGCAAATCAATTCATTTTATTTGCATATTGTGGACTCTATTCCTTGTAGAGGAATAGAGCACTAGTACAGGCTACTGTACTAGTAGCCTGTTCTGAAATTATTCCAGTCTAAGTTCACCTTGAGCATGGGTAACCAGCATCTTAAACACTGTTCCAGGGAATGTCCTGCAAGTGACTTGTACAATGCCATTAGTGTATTGCTATTGACAAGAAATGGTGTAAGTGGAAAGCTGGGGGAAATGGGGAGAGGGAGGGAGATGGGGGGAGGAAAGAGTAAAAGCAACCAGGAAGTAACATTTTTCATTTCCTCTGACTTGAGAAAATCACACTTTGAAGCAAGAAAATTTTACACTTCAGATATTTTGCACAGCTCATTGCTTCTGACTTCAAGGTAGTCACTTGATCCCAAAGTCACTGGTTAAGACTGCTCTGTGGTTTAATTTAGCCATTCTCTTTTCTCTTGCTTACTTTTTGATGATGAACCATGGTGTTAAGTTCTCTCTGGGAAAGCATGCTGCTTCCATATGGTCTGGGATTTCTGTAGTGGGGTGCATCCAGGACACAGTCTGTCATGACATGCTGTTTTTTCTGAGGAATCTCTACTGGCAAAGACACAGAGTGGTGCCAAATTCAAACCACCTGGCCCTAAGGCTAATTGAGTTTTTCCTGGGAGGGTAGAATAATCATTTTGAAATACCTATCTGAAATTATGTTACCACTGAGAGGGAATGGGGAAGATTGGCTTGTCACTGCAGTACTTAAATGCATCTATGAAGATGTATTCAAGATGGAAGTTTACAATTAGTTAGGGGAAATAGTATGAACTCTGAATTGAAAAGCAACCTACCTGGGCTAGCATTAGCACTTGTCACAGAAGCAGAGTTCCGTCATAATCTAAAATGCTGGTAGTTTTCATTCTGGATAAGAACAAAAGCCTTTTGCTTAAGTGCTGCTTCGTACCTAACTACTGGGTTAGACCCCATAAACATGTTCCAGCTTGAAGTCTTCCTTGGATTTAACATGAGCTGATTTTATTTTCAGTTTTGTAGTTGTGCCGCTCATGCTAACCCCTGGGAACTTCATTAAGGTCTGTGTCTGTTTCTGTGTGCTGGAAGGATTATGTGTGACTTCAGCTCATAGCCCATTTCCTAGGGCATGACTTCTGATTTGGTTTCTGTTGCCTTGACTCTTGTTCTGGAGCTGAATGGCACTGCTTGGTACCATTGTCTTCCATAAACTTGCTTTCATACCAAATACCTAAAAGCAGCAAGGTTATGTTACATATGTTTTGGCATCCCATACATCCTTAATAGATTTTCCATAAGCTTGCTGCTGTGCAATCTATCTATTTTACAGCCTCATTCCTTCCTGTTCTGCATGTGACTATTTCTTCATGTTTTGCATTGGGCAGTTACTCTGTTTTAGCACACAGATGAGAACAAGGATGATTGTGTATTAAAGTGGGGGGCTAATGTGATACTGATATTAAAAAAGGATTCCACATATTCCAGAATTACATATGCAGACTAATATAGCCTTCTTTAAGTGACCTCTGTTTTGCAGTAAACTTTGCAGCAGATCAAATGGCATCTCAGTTACATACTCTTGTATTAATTGCCGTGTTTAATCTGAAAACAACAAAACATTAGTCTGCCTTTTAGGTGCTTGGGTAATATGAAATTCAAATTACTTGTTTAGAAAAGTGACAGGGAGAGAAGGGTGAGGTAGGTTTCTGATTCTGTGAATCAGAAGAGGTGGTCTGCATAGGAGTAGGTATTAGATCTAAGTCTTTTCTTGTGTTTTGAAAAGTAGTGGGGTAAAGCTCTCGAAAAGATAATACCTTAGAAAAGCTCGTCTTCATAAATTATTTGTATCTGCTGAAAGAAATTAACATCACACTGTGTTGATGGAGAGTACTAACTGTGGTCACAACTATTCCTAGCGAAAAAGTCATGACCCATGTTACTTTTTCAGAATTGTATAAAAGATCTTTATTAATTCACATTCTATTATGGGATCTATAGTTGTATACACATGTATCCTGCCTATTGTATCACCTTCTAGTTAAGTGATGGAAAGAATTTGTGTTCGTGTTTCTGTTCTGTGTGTATATGGAGGGTAGTTTTAAAGAAATACCAACTTCTATGTACTTTTGCATAGATATTTTCTGTAATTCAGCTCAGAAGTAAAAACTGCTGAAAGCTCCAACAAAAGCTGATCTACTCTATTTTGTTCCAATTTCATTTTATGACCACTTTTTCTCTCCAGAAAAGGAAAGTAATTATTTTTAAGCCTGTTTGAAGCTTAACTGTATGATTGATATCTTGTATGTAAGATTACTTCGATGATGATATTTAGTGTAAAAAAGTGATCATTTGGGCAAAGCACTAAAAAAGGAGGGAAAATGGAGAGAAGTGAAAGAAGACTAATGAGACTAAAGGGATGAGTAGTAAATTCTGTTTCCATCTAGGCTTTACAAAAAAAACCCAAAACCAAACAAACAAAGGGAAAGAAGGTACCAGGCAGAAACCATGTTCCAATATTCAACTCTTTTTCAATTTTATGCTATCAGACCCAAGGTTGCTTGCTGATACTAAAAAAAAGTTGTTTATGTTTCTGGAAATACAGTAGCAAATAAGGCACACCTTTTTGTAGAACTTAAAACTGTTTTATGCAGGACAGATTGTTCAGCACCAAAATTATCCGCACTGTGATACAAACAGCACTGAACACAATGAGCTGTGGAAGCTCACAAGCTGATTGTATTTAGCTGTGACTTCATCCTTTAATAACTTTTCCACATGATTCTTCAGTTGAAAGGGTTTTGTTCTGTTTTGTGTCTCTGTTGTTGTTGTTTATCATTATTAATTTATTTTTTTTTTACCAACATGAAGTGACACAGTACAATGCCTTAGTGACTCAGGTTCAGTGCTTGTAAGTAATCAGTTCTGTTGTCTTGTTTTGGATATGGCTTCTTCTGTTTATACAAATAGAAAAAGGGTTGCTAAGTTCGTGAAGCAACAAGAAAAGACAGTGTGATTTTTTTTTTTAAAGTCTATTTATTTCAAACAATTTCTCACCTTACTAGTTCAGTTTTTTCAGTCCTCAAAATGGCCAGTTTTATGCATTCTATATGATCTTTAAATAATAGAAGGTGACATATTCAGGTACTCCCCTGCTTTGTTAGTTTACTAAAGACCAGATTGCTGACCTTTAGCTTACTCCCACAGTAACATGGGAGTAATGGAAATATATATTAATGATTAAAATACATGGTAAAATTACTGAGAGAAGATAGTTCAATATTTGAAAATAACCATGAAAAAAGGTGTTTAGATGCTCTTTTTTCCACATCCATGGCTTAGTTTTATGTCTTAAATTAGAATTAAAATCTCCTACGTATAAATTGCTATTTTAAAGAGAAACACATGGACATCTCAGTTTCCTGAATATTTGCACTGAGTATTAACACAAATATATTTGTACATGAATGTTAAGTAGAGAAATGAAAGGTGTATGATTAATAACAATATGCAAATTTGAAACTAATTTATTGGTGTTACACAAAGGGCAAACTGGGATAGTGTTTGGCCAAATATGTTTACATACTTCATATTTGCATGCGTTTAATGAACATGCAGTGTGAAATCACCCATCTTTGCATAAAAACTGGATGAGCATTTTTTTTAAAGAACAAATGGCTTGAATTTCAAAGCCTCAATGGTTGAGCCAGCTTTCCTGCATCTCCTGTACTCTGCTCTCACTCTGCTAGGGAAGATGGCAGTGGATCCATCCATGTCCCCCAATACATGATCTACTTGTGCTGCCAGTAACAATGTCTGCTTAGAGTATATCCCTCTGTCCCTGCTTTTCAGTGTTGAGTAGTAAAACTTCAGGGTTCTAATTAACCCTAGACACTGGGAAGAATTGTTTCCCCTCACAACATACTGTTTTGCACTTTATTAGGAATATTATGAGCAGTTATGTTCAGTTGATTCCATGACTGAATTTTACAGATGCTGGGCTTTTTGTCTCACTCTCTGCAAACTGAAAAAGACTCAAGCTCATCATAAATGATTTTCCCATGATTGAAAAGTTAGACTCCCATTTTTATCTTCCATCTTCGGTGGAAAATAAATCCTCTTGTGTCTCAGTTTGGAATGAAATACATGAAGAGTATACAAAAATATATTTCCTCCTTAATTAGTTGTTTCCTTTAAGTTTTTTGAAGAAGGGTTACAACTTGTCTAAGATCCCTTCCATCTGCTACAATATGCTTGCTTTTATTTTGACTTCCCATTGCTGTCTTATCAAATATCACATGAATCATTACCATTTGTTTGCCATCCCTTCCTTTTGTTTTGTTTCTCTTCCTCCAAATGATTAAAACATCAACCTGAATGAAAGGTTAGAAGTACACTGTGATTCACATTTGCCCCATCTTATTAAAACAAATAAACCAACCAGTTATATAATTTAAATGTGCTTGAGCTATGGCATGCAGATGCTTTTATCAGCTCCGGGCTGAAGAGGTTGTGTGCATTCGGGCATGCACGTACAACTGTTCTTTGAAAGGGACAAACCTCATTAAGATTACAGGTGCCTGGAAATAACTTCTGAGAAAATAGCTACCATTTTCAATAAAGCTACTTCCTAACAGGAAATGCAATTTATGTTACTTAGCACAAGTGAGCAGCTTTGCTTTTATTTAGATATAAGTAGCCCCATTTAAGGTCACAAGTGTTTTATTTCTTTTAAACTGAAGTTAGCAGTTTTTAATGGTTGGAGGGTCTGGCAACAGTATACTTAATTTCAGTATGAAGCATCTGCTGTCTTTAGGAGCACATGGGCTAGTCCTGGGGATTTTGTGCTGCAACATGTGATTTTAGAAGGGGACTCTAAGCTCAGATTAGCTCAGTCACCAGCCATAGAGATGGGGTTCAAATGGATTTTTATGAGTGAAGAACCTTTAATTTCCATTAAATGCGTATGCATGTGTATTTTTTTGGTTGCTGTTGGTTTTTTTGTTATTTTTGCTAATATAGTCCTTAGAGGTTTCAGCTAACACTGCTACTATCTTCCTAAGGACAAGAAAAGAGACTGAGAAACCATAAGTACATGAAATTCCTCTTACCTAAAATGAAAAGGGAAAGAAACAGAAAGTTTGAAAGGGAGAACAGAAAAACAGGAAAAAAAAAAAGAAAAATCACAGAAAATTTCAGTCATAGTTGGGAATAAAGTTCCTGTCTTCAATTGTTCACTTCTAATTAACAAGACACATCAACCTTTGTTCTTTGAAAGTACAAAGAGATTAATAGATACACTATTCAAATACCCTTAAGACCCATTTTGAGTGAAAATTGGCTTCTATCACTGGCCTGTGCATATTTGACAAAAATATGCTAACTGAAGTTAGGAATTCTAGTGACTAAAACTGTGGCTACTTTGATGTAAGGGTTCTTGGATCATGGGCTTGGATTTTCTATTCTACAGCTCACAAATTACAGTAAAAAAAATTGATAAAAAATATTTAAACCTTGACATCCTTACTTTCCAAAGCTCACATTGAGATTTCATAACTTGTCATTCATTTTTTGAGCAACCTGGTCTAGTGAAAGGAATCCCTACCCACAGCAGGAGAGTGGTCCTTGGGGATCTTTAAGGTCCCTTACAACCCAGACCATTCCATGATCCTATGCCTTATTTGCCAGGGTATCCCTGCTTTACATACTAGCACTTGTGAGACCTTAGACTGTCCTAGATTAAAAAAACCCAAACATTCCATTTAGAAACTTAAGATAACACTATAATCATTGCTATTCTCTAGTATCAGATTTTCCTAGATATGTTCTGAAACAAAGTTCCAGGGCTACCAGACATCGCAATATTTGCCATTGTAAGACAATTTTGTATATGTCCTGATATTATACCTGATTTGAAAGTGACACCACTCATTATTGGTACATGAGTATTTTCTACTTAAAATGCCTTTATGCTAAAATGGTCTGACATAATGGACCCTAAATCTTTTTGATCAGCCATCAAGCTCATTGGATGTTAAATCTTGAAAAACCTCAGTAGTTTATTAATATTTCACCAGTAAAGCAGCTTTTAGGCAAAGCACATTCCTAACAAGATGTATACTTAACACAGTAAAATAGTTAACTACACAAAGAGTGCAAAAGTCAAACAAATATCAAGGTGAATGTCATGATTTTAGGTTCAAAGTGCCTTCTAGGAGAAAACAGGCACATTAATGGGCCTTGTGCTCCCACGGCCTAAGGTGGTAATTACAGATGAGCAAAAGGGATTATATTAGTGAGAAAAAGGGTGGCTCAAGTTATAAGATGTCATTGGTTTTGCTTGTATATTTGGTGATGAGCAAGGGAAGAAGAGGGAGGCACGCTTGTCTATTGTCTGGCCATTCATTTTAGCAGCATCAGCTGGCTTGGCTGACCTGCTCTGCCCACTGCAGCCTGGCACCAGGGTGAGCTTATGGCCCAGCTGTGTCTGGGCACACCTCAAGGTCATTTTTGGGTTTGTCAATTGACGTGATCCAGCATCCCACTGGCTCAGTTGCTTCTAAACTTCATTTCAGCTCCAGTGACACACATCTCACAGGCATCAAGTGCAAGCTCAAATATAAAATCAAATTGAGAGGTTGTCAGAAGCACGTACAGGTACGTGGGTATTTGCTAAATGCAATCTGGCAAGAGAAGGATTACGGATAGGAGGAGGATTTTCCATGTTACATGCAAACACCATTCTTACAAAACTTCTCAACTTGTGTTATCAGCTTTTTTCTGCTTAAATTTCTTATGAAATAAAGAAAATTGAGGAATCAAAATCAATTAACAAAATAAAATGTTTCCTAAAGGTTCAAAAAAGCTTTTCAAGGTCTTGCTACCTTGCCGAATATTTTTTTTTCAGGTAACAAGGTACTTAAAAACCTCAAAACACAAGAGCACTGTAATAATTAACTAAAACTCTTCATACTCTTCCCCTTTGAAGTGTACTAGAACAAATTCAAACAACTTGTCAAATGTCACGTTTAACTACAGACCTAAAATGACTTTTGCTGTCAGCATGGCTCGCTATGGAATTGAGATAAGCAGATTTCTGTGAGGCCAGCTGGCGGGTCAGCAGCAGTATTACGATCGCAAATCCGAGTCCTTGGCTCCTGACCCCGTGCTGACTCCCGGGAATGTAACCACAGTCCCTTCACCTGTGCTCCGCAAGATTCTGGGCTCCGAGGAAGCTCCTCGACATTTACACCTTGCGGCGCTGTAAATACACTCCGTGCTGCGAGCCCCCAGGAAGCGCGAGCTACCCCAGGCCACAGCTCCCCGAGCCACTTAAAGCCATCGCCTCGTTTCTCCCGGCCATCGCTGTCTTAAACCCTCTGTATTTCCTTAAGCTTTCGTTCTCTGAGGACACCCGCTACTTACCGGCTTAGGGCTGAGGGGGGCTGAGGCATCACGGCTCCCGGCCCGCCTCCTGCGGCCCTCCCCCGGCGCTGTCCCGCCCCGCGCCCGCGGCTGCAGTGGCTCCTCCGGGGGCGCAGGCGGCGGTGCCGCCCGGCCGCACCGCGGGACCGCGGCCGCCCCGGCGCCCGCCGCCTCGCCAAGATGAATCCGCGGCTGCGGCACTGGCGGGAGGCGGCTACGCTGCTGCTGGCGGCGGGCACGCCGGGCCGGCCGCCGCGCTCCCCGCTCGGCCCCTTCGACTATGAGCTGCTGCTGCTGCGCCGGAGCTCCCGCAGCGGCTTCATGCCCGGCGCCCACGTGTTCCCGGGCGGGCTGGCGGAGCCGGCGGATTTCTCCGCCGAGTGGCTGGGGCTGCTGCCCGCCTCGCCGCACTGCGGGCTGGGCGCCGTGAAGCCGCCGCCGCCCGGCGGCAGCCGCGCCCCGCTCTTCGCCACCGACCGGGAGAGCCTGGGCTCGCCGCTGCCGGGGGAAGTCGCCTTCCGCATCTGCGCTCTCAGGGAGACCTTCGAGGAGGCGGGGATCCTGCTGCTGGTGCCGGGGCGCGGGCCGACCCCGCCGCTGCCCGCCGAGCGCCTGCCGCCCGCCGCCGAGCTCGAGGAGTGGCGGCGGCGGGTGCGGGAGGACGCGTCCTGCTTCCTGCGGCTGTGCCGGCACCTGGGCTGCGCGCCCAACATCTGGGCGCTGCACGAGTGGAGCAACTGGCTGACGCCCGTGGGCAGGGCCGGCCGCGGCGGCCGCCGCTATGACACGGCTTTCTTCCTGTGCTGCCTGGAGGAGCGGCCGCCCCACGCCTCGCAGGACGACCAGGAGGTGACAGCCGTCCTGGTAAGCGGGGCTGGGGGTGCCCGGGATGCAGCACAGCCCGGCCGGGCGGGTGTTGCGATGGGAGCGGGCGCTCCTGCCCGAGCCCTTCTCCCACGGCCCCTGCCTGCGGCACACCGCCGAGTGTGTGCCCTTACACATCGAACAGGCGCAGAATCATAGAATGGTAAGGGTTGCAATGGACCTTAAAGATCATTTTGTTCCACCCCCGCCATGGACAGGGAACCCTCCACCATCCCAGGTTGCTCCAAGCCCCATCCAGCCTGGCCTTGGACACTTCCAGGGACGAGGCAGCCACAGCTTCTCTGGACAACCTGTGCCAGGGTCCCACCACCCTTACAGTAAGAAAACTACCTTCTAATATCCAGCCCAAATGTGCCCTCTTTCAGTTTGTATCCATTACTCCTTGTCCTGTCACTCCAGTTCCTGATGACGAGTCCCTCGGCAGTTCCCTGGAGGCCCCTTCAGATCCTGCAAGGTGCTGTGAGGTCTCCACACAACCTTCTCTTCTCCAGATCAGTCAAAGCCACCCTGATAAGGCTCCTTAAGACGTGAGGAAAGGGAAGGGAGTTTTCACCTGCACGGTTCCCCTCTCCCCTGCACGCCGGGAGCTGCCGCCATCATCAGAGGTGCAGATGCAGCAGCTATCCGGAGAGGGTTTTTTGTGAGGTAGTTTTACATGATCCGTGTCACATCAGATACCTTTCACCTTGAATTGCTGTCTCTTTCAAAGGCAGATGACACATACCCTTTGTTATACGTTCATTCCTGCAGTATTGTGGAGGGTTGTCACATGCCTTTAGCACTCAGTATACAGGGAGAGATCCATGTGAGGTACAGGTATATTCCAGGGCTGCAAGAGATGCTAGTAATTTTTGTCTTTGGGAGTTAGTTGGAATATTTTAACTAATAAACTAGTTAAAATAGTCCATGAAAAATTTCGAAGCTTTGATTGTTTTATCTTTTTTTTTTTTTCATTGAGTGCTTAAAAAGTAACAAATTTCATGAAGCTCTAAGAGAGCTCAAGGTCAGGTACATTAGGGTCCTTAAGTTCTTCTAGGATTCTGAAAAGTTTGATTACAAGTTAGAAGTAGATGAGAAACCAGACGGTTCTGTAAAAGCCTACCTAATAGTTTTGGTATTACTAATGTCGGTATATTTATTTGTTTAACAAATTTTGCTACAGAAATTTAAAAGTACCTGAAACCTTATTTTCAAAAGAGTTCATGTTGTAGTTTTGTTAATAACAGCATAAATCTACTGCAAATGATTATGCACATATTTATATTATTAAATTCACCATGTGAGATGAAATAAAGATTACCAATAGTTTTAACATGCAGAATAAGCATGAATAGCTGGGTGTTCATGCTCTGAAAACAATGCTTCTAAGAAGCAGATGTTTAGAGGTACTTTTAATTCTCAAAGCATCAGTAGCATCAACCAAAGCATCAACCTCTGGTAACATGGAGTTTAATGTTTTCCATTGGTTTCAGTAAACTTTTAGTCGGGCCCCTAAAACAAATGTCAGTTTCTAATCCTGGCATGTCTGTGTGTAAAATAAAAGCTTATTGGGAAAAAAGGAGTAATGTTTATAGATTGTTTATGTTTTTCAATTCTAAAAATGTCTTTGTTGTTGTTACTTTGGTATAGTTTATATATGGGTTTTATTGTGTTCAGAAGATATGGCCTGTTGCAAGCTCTTTTGCTGTATAACTTCCCTTGCTAAATGACTTTTCAGGTTACTCAGACTTTCTATCTCCTGATGAAACTACTATTTCAAGGCTTGTTTTCATCTTCCAGTGGTCATCACCTCCAGAAGCCATCGAACGCTTTAAGTCTCAAGAGATCTGGTTTCCTCCACCTCAGTTTTATGAGTTCTGCAGGCTGTGCAACTTCTCTTCCCTCGGGGAGTTACAGAAGTTCAGCTCCGCGCGTGCTCTCGAGGGCTGTGAGCGCTGGATGCCGGTGATGCTGAGTGCTCCAGATGGCTTCATCCAGCTGCTGCCGGGTAAGGACACGCTGGAGGGTTCTCCTAAATGTACAGCATCTCCTGAATGCTATGTGCTGAAGCCATGTGAGATAAACCACCCTTAACTGTAGGGAAAATACTCTTTTAAGTCAAGCTACTGCATGCTGTTTCTACCTTGTTTGCTGCAGTCAGAGACAAGCCAGGGGATCAGACAGCACAGTTATGTCTTAGTTACTCATAATCCCATTGCCATAATATGTGTATTTCTGAAGAAATTGCAGCATTTCAGCTTTGTGTAACCTGAAGGATGTATTAGAACTCCTCCTATTTAGTCCTTTTCACTGGGAATTCTCCTTTACTTCAGTTATCAGTTTGTCTTTGTAAGGACAAGGGATTCAAGCACAGCTGCAGTATCACACCTCACAGCTACAGTGACAAGGCACCAGACTAAAACCATACCCTAAGTCATCTTCCTCCTGCCCTTCCTCCTACTTAAGTCTCGCTCATTTCATAATCATGTACACGCAGTATTAAGAAGAGCTGCATGTACTATTTATTATTTTCTGCCTTTTTTAGTTTGCTTTTCATTATGCTTTCCCTTTTTTCTTTTTTTTTGTCACAATTGACCTCTAGGATTTCTGTATTTGGGGTATATTAGCAGTCTTGCACAAGAGTATAATGCCTTGATATGGCAAAACATTTGTTTTCTTCAACAAAACAGAACACAATTAGTTTCTGTTCTTAGTCCTATCTTTATACACATGAAAAAGTGTTTGTCCTGTTCTACACCTGTTACATACACTCCTATCTGCCCAGGCTGTGATGATAGCATATTAATAGCACATTATCAGGAGCTCTGGAATATTCAGCGTGCACTGCAGTGTCACTGACATACTTCAGAAATCTATGGCTGTATCTTTAAATCTGAAGCTGTTTAGAAGCAATTTACTTTTTCATTGCAAAATACATTTCTAGTGATTTACATGTCCTGATAAATCCTAAAAAATTGCCAGTGTCACTCAATGAAAAGGCTGAAAACCGGTTGGCAATCTATAACTAAATCTTTTTTTCCACCCCAGGAGATGAGTTATATCCAGAAGATCCAGATTATACAGGAGAGAAGAAAATTATTATGTCAACAGATAAGAAGGTTGAAGATCTCATGAAAGAGGATGGTATATTTCACAGGATAGTAATAAAAAACGTCAACGATCTTGCTGTCTATGTTAATATTCACGCAAAATATAAGCATATAAATCCACTGATGATAAGGTGTGATAATTCAGATTACAATAGCAGATTATAATATGTTTTTGGTTTAAATTGACAATATTTTTAATTACATATATGCTCACTGTGGTTTTGGTGCTTTCTAACTGTTGCCAAATAGTCATGAAAATATTCCTCTGTCCTGCCAAAGCATTATGTCTATGTCTGTGTGTGATGTCACATCTATGTGTATCTAATTCTTTCAGTCTTTAAAAACAGAACAGTTGTGCCACTGTTGG
>QWTY01039237.1:0-21746 GCA_008033365.1 Pseudorectes ferrugineus
GTGAGACAGAGGACCAAAGTCCTGGCAGCAAGGACAGCACCTCCCTTTGGTGCAGGGCTAATCAAACCACCCCCTCTCCTGTGCTTTCAGTGCAAGGACTGCAACCTCAACATGTAAAATCAGTTGCAAAGGCCCTCACTGACCAAGGAGTCAGGCAGACTAGAAATGCACACCACTTGTTTCCCTTAGCCTCTCAGGAGCAGCTGTGCTGTAGCACAAATGATTTGGTTCACAGACAAGCCTAAATTGCCTAAGCTGCACCTCCACAAATGAGTAGTCTTGATTTTTTTCTTCCCTCTCTCAACTCTTCTAGCTCAGTAGGTGAGATGGGTTTAAAACAAACAAAAAACACCAAAGCCCAAGGGAACTGAATTTAAACTAGACGCCTACAACTACATTTTCAGTAGCTAAGTTATAAAAGAAGAAAGATAAAAAATAAAATTTCAGAAGTGTGAAGGTTGTCACTGGAATATTTTTATCTAAAGTGAGTCACAAAGACTGAGCAGTAGGATTCTTTTTTTCTTAATAACACTGCAAAAAAACTTTAAGAAACTACCACCCCCAATCAAAAAAAAAAAAAAAAAGAGAAAGCTAAAAGCTACACAAAGCTTACTAAAGACACTGGCTCCAGCAGCATGCCAGAAACAACAGGCTCTTCTCACAGACACAGAGAGGTATTTTATCCGAGTGAACAAAACCCACCTCTGCTAACCCAGAGCAGATGAACTGCAGGGACCAGAAAAGCCTGCAGGCATTTGACAGTACCAGAGAAGGTCATTATGGCACCCTTCCTATACAAAGGCTGAAAGTACTAAGAAAACACATCCTTGATGAGCAGGAAGGGGTATGTGAAGTCTGAACGTGGTCTGGAAGAACAGGAAAAAATAAGTGGGGGAGAGGAAGGGACAGAGACCTCCTACTCTGGCCAAGACTGCAATTCAGGGTTTGACATCACTGCAGTGTCTGTCTCCACGTGGCTGCTATGAGTCGGCAGAAATGGCTTGTTATGAGAAAAATAGCAATTCTTCATGTATGCAACATGTCCTAGGTTAACACTTTTGGTTTATGCCATGTACAGATCTCCCTATAAAGAAACCTACTTCTTTCTATCTATATGAAACAGATTTTTTTATAGATTTTTTTTTTCTGACAAAGTTTTTGGTTTTGTGTGAAAGTTTAATATTTTTAAGTCATAATGACAACAGTATAAAGAATTCACGGTAAAGGTTTTGTCTTTTTGAACACAAAGTCAAAGGGTACAGTTAAAGAAAGCTCTGCCATCACCTTGATAGGACACAGGGTTGTTTAAAGTGCAATTTAATAGCAAATTTAAGACATCCATTTCTCTTCCTGCAGCTGCTACTTATGCTTTCAACAGCACTGGTACCACTCCACTCTGAAACCAGGTTCTGCTCGAGTGCCAGATCTCCGTGGCCGAGTGCTCTTCGTTGGTATTTTCATTGCAGTAAAACTGTAAGAGCCAGAGGCAAGTCAGTGAGATTGAGATGGCTCGTGAGATCATCATGGGAAGAATGAATCATCTGCCTTGGAAATATAAATGTTTATGATCACTGCTTCTATTCTGCACATATATCCTTGAGACACACAACTTTTACAAGGGTGTTGGTATTTATATAATTCCATAAATTTAGACAGCGCATTACAAACATGATATGCAGTTGTAGTTATAAATAGCAGAGCAGCAGAAAAGAATTTTCAACTATTTCTTGTTTCCTGTACTCCACAAATGAGATGTGTGGCACAACTTAAGGAACTAAAGGAAAGAAAATACAGCTATTATTAGCCCCCATGTGAGTCTCCCTATTTCAGATGGTGGAATGGAAGGCTAGACTTCTACCAAAGAAAAAGAAAATAAAGCCAGTCCCTGAGAGTTAACTGCTACATTTAACCATGACTAAAAGACAAAGAGCAGATTCTGAAGCGGAGGTTTTGAGAATAGATAATTTTTGTGGCATGTTTTCAGTGCCAATGTGACAAACTAACACCTGCCCTTGACAAGAACCATTCTGGCAAACAAATGCACAATATAATCAAAAGACTAAATTTGTTTCTAAACCTTGGCTGATGCTTTTTTTTTAGTGCTGACAATACTACGGATGTACGCACAAACCCATGAAAAAAAACAATCACTGGGTGCTGTAGGAGCATCATAACAATGTACCAAGGCGTTCTTCCAGAAGGCCAACTAATAAATTCCTAACTTATATGAAAAAGGTAACCAGTAACCCGTAGTAAGCTTTCTAAACTTTGATAATAATATTAAGGGTTTTAATGATATTGAAGGTTTTAATAATATTGAGGGTTTTTAATAATATTCAGGAGTTAATTTGTCAGGCAATAACTGTAACAGCAGTTAAGGCCAAAGGCTCAATACTGGGTACCTGAGGTCAACCAGCAACCCAGCACTGATGCAAGCAGTTATAGTATCTTTATTTATCTATTTTTTAAATAAATAAAGTCTGCACCCTCATTTCCATTTCTCTGCTCAATTAACAAATTAATTCAGGGAGGAAGAGACTCCTGGTACAAGCAGTACTTTTTGAGCCAGGTCAGTTATATCTTCTACATTTTACACTGGATATATTAGATTTATATTGGATATATCTTATAACAGCTGAAGAATGTGTGCACTGAATTGTCATTTGAAACTACACTGAAATACTTCTGGACACTCAAGATACTCCACACACACCGGACCATGACTTCACATGAGGAAGATCCATCCTACTCGGCTCTGGTGATGGACTCACACACGTTCCATAAGAAGGTAAGATACTCCAAACTCTGAATCTCTAGAGTGGGGATCTGCACCTGCTCTAGGGAAGGTCATACTCTGTGCCACTGCTGACTTTGTGCCATGTGGAAATGGAAATACTCAACATGTTTTCCAAGGAAATGGCCACCTAGGGCAGAACAGATCAGGAAAGTGGTTTTAACAGCTCTCAGTATGTACTTTAATGACTTTTTGTTACACTGATGTCTTTCAAAAAGCATCAGTTGGGTAGAAAATGTGAGCCTTTGCTTTACTGTCCATAACAGACATCCTCTACGGTGCTCCTTCACACTGAATTGATGGGGTTTCCCACGTGTCCTCATCTGCCAGCTGAGCCATCTGTGAAGCCTGATCCATAGGTTCTTTCTCACCCTGGGCTATTAATAATGCATCTTCTTGTCCTCCTTCTAACTGAAGGTCAGAGCTACAAGAACAATTTGATTCATTGGGCTTGTCCATTGAAGGCTCTGCTGTAGTTGTAGAGGACTGTTCAGTTTCTGCTTCAGCCTGTGGTTCTGTGCTAAGATGAAGTCCAAAGATGTTATTTCTGATGAGGTATCGAACACACTGCAAAATCACATTCCTTTCGTGTCGGATGTCCTGGGCCAGTAACTGGAAATTAAAAAAAAAGAGAAGATGATGCACATTTCCCCCTATTGCTCTGTAGCTGATACAAGCATAGCAAGATGTACTGATCTACTCAGCAATTTCCAACATCTTTCAGTTTAAACAGTTGGCTCTCTCACACAGGTCCTGGACACATGGGGCTGGAGACTGCCATACCAAAGACAATGATGTTCTCCTATCACAGCCTGTAATACCTGGCCATGCATTCCAGTACATCAGGGTAGCAGGTCTATTAACATCTTTCACACTTTCTGAGTTAGACTTTATCTGCAATTTATTATCCCATGCATTTTTAATTTAAACCCCATATGAGTAAAAGATAAATACAAGGGCATCTTTCATCAAGTACCAGACCATGGATTTAAACAGCAGTAACTGGTTTGGACTATAATACATCAACCTAATTCTAATAGCTTAATCAAAGTGCTAGAGGCCTCCCTCATCGACTTTAACCTCACTGGAGTTTATTTTGGTAGTAGGAAAAAGAAACCTATCAGCCAGAGAGCTGAATGAACCTTTTTTCATTGCAAGTGTCAGCAGAACTAGTACCCTGAACAAACACAAAATCTGAGGCAAGTGGCTAAATCTGTAACTACCTGATCATTTGCAGGAGAGCTGTATTACACACTGCAGGAGATTTGGCTCAGTTTGGCTTGTAATGTCACTGAGAAGCTTTTTTTCTTGTTACAAGTTTCAACAGTGGTTTAACCGGCCACTTCTAAGTCTGAGTATTTCTACTTAGACTAGTTGCTAAGAGGTGTTACAAGCAGCTGATACCCAAAATGAGCCTTCAGGAACCTTCCATCTGAACGAGGAGATGTACTTCAGGACAGACAAGCGACAGCATAGTCACGTTCTCTCTGTTCAACTGGGAGAAACTGGTGAATTCTCAAATAGCCAAATTAGGGCCCAGTTGGGCTGCACCATATCAAAAACTGTATCTTTGTATTTCATTTTTTAATGCAGAGATGGGTATCAGTGGACTGACAGTACACAAGCTTTTGATTTTGTCAGCATAGAGAATGACTTAATACACATTAGTGTTTGCATGGCTACAATAAACATGTTTTAGGAGTGCCCAAGCTCACTGCTGAATGACTGCCGAGAGATACCTGCAGCTAACCTCCTACCTCCCTTTCTTTTTTTTAAAAGCATCATTTCATTGATACAACATCCCTTTTTTAGCATTCTAATACACTTCCTGGATGCATTTTATAAAATTTCAACCTTGCTCCCTCTCAAGGTTTTTACACACTGACCATTTCTGATGACAGTGGAAGCCTACCTGCAAACCTCAGGCCCTCTTCTGTGATTCATAGCCACGGTACACATTCTTTAAAAACAACTCTGAGCAATTTGAAAAGGCAAAAAAACCACACCAAAATGCAATTTTAAAAATGGACTATACTGGCAAGCTTCAGCTCAGGTTTCCTATGTACTGTCAGCTTCTCTCAGCATGTGGGACTTCATCTGACTTTCTTCCAGAGTCGTCACTGCTTTGATCACCAACAACTTTGAAGAGCAAGTGATAAAGGCAACTGCATGCTTAGGGAGCTACACAAAGGACAAACACTTCCTTTTCAGTCACTAGGAACTTTAATTCTTGGCAGCAATGGTACTATGTGCTAAAAAGACTACCAAGGGATTTCTCCCACATCAGCAGCTTGGGATGTACCTTATCAGGTATCTCTTGCCGAAACATCCTGTGCTATTTCAGAGCTCTGATGTCAGTGGCACCCTGCTTTCCCGTGTATTTTGCCCACTGCAAGTTTTCTCTTGATGGAGGAGCTTTATGCTGACTATTTATAGAATCACAAGGGTAGTACTGCTTTTGAGTAATAAATACAATAAAAGCTCCAAGGTTTTGTCGGAGCTTTCTAAGGAAAGACGCCAAGCTTTGTGGCCAAATGGGTTGCTTTGCACTGCTACTGTGAACACCTTGGACTCACCCATACAAACCTCTTTCTACCCTTCTGAGACACCAACCTGCTGCTCTTCAAGGTGCTGTCTCTTCCTCAGATTGATCTAAACCTGCCTAGAGAAGAACCCCTTATGCACGCAGGTTGCAGCTCAACACCACTCTGTAGTGGCTTACAAAGTCAGTCATTACCTGAATGCATGCCAGGGTGTTTCTATTTGCCTAGTAAAGCATCTTCACCTTCTCCAAGTGAAACACTCACTTTACTATTTTTAAGCCAGGCCCTGTGCTAACAGACTGCTCTAACTTCCCGCAGGGAAGAGGAGAACCACTCACAAGTAGTTCTACTCTTGTACAGGAGGCATTATTTTAGCATCTTACCATTTCCAGCAGAGTTGGACGGCGCTTGGGAAGGCGAGGTAATGTTTTCCTGCCCCACTTATCAGGCCCTCTGGGGCGACGTGCATTTGAATTCGAGCTCCTTAACATTGTGCCTGCACATTCTGGGCGGTTTTGATTTGGTTTCTGACTCCGAGGAGCAGGAGTAGTGTGAGGCGTATTTCTGAGCACAGCCTGGTTTCTCTCAGCTTTTGTTGCAGTCTTGACAGGGATTTCTTAAAGAAAAAGAACACACTTTCATCTCAAACTTAAAAGCCTCTTTAACATGCTCATATCCCCATGCACTGGCAGTTCGTTAGTACTATTCTTGCTCACACAACCTGATGTGAAGATGTTCAAGGTTTACTTGGAGGAAGGGAGGGTTTTGTTTGGTTTGGGTTTTCTTTTTAAATACAAAAAATAATCTCTAAACATTCACAGAAAGGAAAACAAGGTATTTAAATTCTGCAGTACAAAAAGAAAAATAAAAGGAGCAAGACCTGAACAAGATTTTCAAACCTCTGCTTTCTTATCACTTAAGAAGTACATTGCTTCACATTATAGCTTGCTGCAAATTTGGCTGCTGAGAAAATCATGGTACAGTTAGGGCAGAGGATGCCCAAGTTCAGTTCACTATCTGCTAGATGGTCGCTAACTTTGGGTAGGCCACCCAAGGCAAGTAAGGCATAGTAAATATCTGCAAAAACAAGCAGCAGCAATTCCTCACTGCACACTGATGCTTACACTCAGGGAAGTACAAAATCCATGTGCATCTTGCAGTAGGACTTGAACAGAGAGTTTAAGTACTACTGCAACACCCAGCAGCCATCTATGGAAAAAGCCCTTAAGGATGTGGAAATTAGTTCACAGGGTGACAATAACAGCTTTTTCCTAGCACTATTCAAACATGATTTGAAGCAAGACTGAAAACAGGTTCCTTATTTTCCCCCAACTAGGGGAGAAAAGGCTTGGGAAATTTGATGACACACAACCTAATCAAAGACATTTTATGCCTCCTCTCTCAACCCACGACATGCTGCTGAGAAAAGGACAGCAAACAAAGCCACAGTCCTGCTTGCAGTCCACATCACTGCAGTGTGACACAGGGTAGAAGGCGAGCAGAGAAGGGCAGAGGCTGTTTCTACACACCTTCGGGCTCGCTGTCGGATGCGCTGCCATAGTTGACCGACAGCGCGCTAAGGGCAGAGGTCACCTGCCTGGGGACAACTGACAATCCCAGTCTCCCATCTTCCTCAGCTGCCTCATCCTTGTCGGATTCTGCAGGGAAAGAAAAGGCAAGAGGGAATTTTCCCAACAATGCTGCATGCCAACAGCATGCCAACACATGCTACATCCCTGTCTCAGCACCACACACACCTGATGTTGGGCATCATTGCTCAATGCTGCGGACTGACAGAAAACTCCCCCACATTTGTCTACCCTCTACAGACAGCTGGGGGCAAACTGGTGCCTCCACTGGTTTATAGTCCTGCCAGCAAAGTTACGGAAACAAAAAGCTTCCTGAACACAAGCTTGAGCTTTCTGCTTCCTTCTTTGCATACCAAATATAATTATAGGTTTTGTTATCAAGTGTAGGTAAAGAGAGAGAGAGTATTTCGTAATATGTTTTGAAGCCTTGCCGGATTTAGTCCTGAGAAGATGGAGGAGAAGGATTTAGAAGCCAATCAGGGGGAATTAAAAAAAAAGAGAGAGAGAATCAAAAAGATGTACCTATACAGTAAAATCATGGATTTGGGTTGTATTTTTTTTTTTTAAATTCTACTTAGTTGTATTGTGTTTGTTACTATTTGTTCTGACTATATTTCTCAATTGTATAAAAAGTTGCAACTAGCTTTAATAATGTGTAATAAGCAAGTACCACATTCCTTTTCTACCTACTATAACAGAAGTCACTAGCTGTATTTTGGCATAATTAGACCTTTTATCATTAAGTAAAACAGATGCTGTGGGGAAATACAGATATATTTAAGCATACTTAAGTTTCCCAACACGCAAAGATTAATGGAATAAACAAATTGCATAGGGATGCTGAGTTCTTGTTCTCACTAATTGAAGATTATGTTTTCAAGAGGAAAAACTCAGCATCAGACATCTTTCCAGGGAATGTATTCTACTCTTGTTGCTAAAAATAGCCAGAGTATAAGTCAGCTTACATGCCATATTCCAAGAGTAGTGCATCACTGCTGGCTATATTATAAATAGTTACATCTGAAGAATTTATATTGCTGCCAGCATGAGGAAACAAGACATGCTCACAAAAAACCCAAACCCCAACAAAAAACCAACCCCCAAAAAAGACAGTACTTCAGAGAACAGGCACATATGGAGAATATCAAGAGTAATAATACAGCAAAGAACAGAATTAAAAGAAAAATACTGACATTTTAAGTAATTTGCTTAACTTCAACAAAGAAATCCATTTGTTTTCATGTTCTAAGTATTGTTATTTTCAAAACCACAAAGGGATATTTAGCAGTCTTTAAAATAATTTGACTGTTGAAGTACTTCATTCTTCTTCTGGTTTTATAAATATTTTCTTATCTCACATGTTAATTTAGCAACCTAAGATGGTACATGTCCTTTAGACTATTGTACAATATTTACATCAGAACATGTAACATTGCACACACACTTTATGTCAGACCTCCAAAATGGTGACTAGCAAGCACAAAGTCTCAGCATCTAAACTTAAAACAACTATTCAAAATAAAACTTCTCCAAGTTCCTTCATCTTACCGACATCACCGTTTGCCAGAAGACCAAGAGGGTCCACGTCTTTCTCATACGCTTGGCCTGCCAAAGCATTTTGCTTTTCATGTTCCTTTTCACACGTGCTGTTTGCTGCTCCATTGGCTTCATTTTGAGTTCTATGTGCATGATAATCGCCGCCATTTTTCCTAAATTTCTTCCAGAACGGGCGCCATTGTCTTCTCCTGTGTCTTCCTTGATGCCCAAGAGCCTCTCCATTTTCTGGAGGTTTCCACATCCCCTTCATTTTGCTGGAGAACAGAAACAGAAAGCTCATACAGCTGATAAGCTATCAGAATAAAAACAACTGATGTAACCAAATGGCTCAGGCCCTCGTTTAAGGTTCAGCAACACAGAACAATGCCAGGACTTACACCAGCTCAGCTAACACGAGGTGACAGACCATAAAAATCAGTGACACCTCATCTCAGGCAGAGCAATGGGACAAAGCTGGAACCTGAATGAACAGTTTGAAGTTCATGACTTTTAGTTTTTAACAAGGCCAAGGGTACATGGGCTAAGAAAGTCCCTCGATAATCTACAGTGTGAGGACATGGTGTTTTCACTTCAGATAACAAAGTCAACAAATACTCTCTTCACTTGAGCACTTAGGTCATTCAAAACAGTGGCAAGAAGAAGTTAAAAGGAAAGCATCTACTATAAGCATACTTCCACTGCAGAAGTCTCTTTTTTCTAGTTACAGCTCTGAGAAGCATCTTGCTGCACCAAATCCATTCAGCCATCTGACACCATCAGCTGCAATGACTACCTACTCCCGCCTCCAACTAATATGCCATTCATCTTTTCCATTCCAAGGAAAAGGAATAAAAGAAATGTCCATCAGGATAATGCATTTTTAAAAACCTGAAACAAAATAACAAGTCCTAAAACACAGGAAGAGCACAGCATGCTGGTTCCACTTATCTTTCATGGTTCCATAACCTTCCAGGTTATCCTATGAACACACATTGATAGGAAGATACCTGGAAAGCTTAACAAACTCTGGTCAAATTCTATAGATACAGGAATAAATGTGACCAAGAGAAAAAAACAAATATAGAAGGGACAACTGAAGCTTCCCAAAAATACTTATTTCCAAGCAACAGAAACTTAATTCAGCAAAACAAGACTGTAACTAATCATCATCACATTACAACAGCAAAAACTATGCAAGATCTCCTGTCCTGAATGAGCCCCATGGTTGGTTCGGATCAGTTCTCCCTGCCTCAGCTTCACCTGCAGCATGGCTGAGGTCCTGTTATCCCTAGTCAACCACATGCCTCATGTTGTGGGATGCTGTGTTCATGTCTGGCATCCCTGAAATCTTGCAGCAAGGTGTTAATATTTTGTGACAAAGGACTTCTTTTTGTTTGTCTTCATTCTGATGTCTAAACAAGTCATTTGGTACCACACACTTCTTGAGTTACAAGACACAGTGTATAATCACACTTTATTCACCTCTTCCACCTATGCAATTTTTCTAGGCCTCCATCATACAGTCCTTTCAAGCCAGCCACTACTTTGCTTGTTCAGAAATGTTCCCATTACCAGTATTCCTCTCTTCCATGCTTTTCTGGCCTTATCAAGTCCGTCTTAAGAAGAGAACAAGGCCTGTCATAGCAGTTAAAATGACTTTATATCACAACGAAACATATTTAAGTTCATTCTCCAGTCATTTCATGACAGTGTCTAACACTGATTGCTCACCCCTGATGGCATCACCCACCACAGTGCTCCTGTGGCACAAGTGGGAAGCCACTGCCTTCCTGTGCATCAGTCCCTCACCCACAAAAGAAGGCTAATATTAACTCCCATGATTCAACTCCAACAAGAGGGAAAACTGCATTTCTGAACGTGTACAACCAGGCTCTAAATTCAGCATGTTGCTGTACAACCTAGAAGATATTGAGCAAATATAGGCTCAATTAGAGGTGTTGTCCTTGACCAAGGGTTAAAAACCTTGTTCTATGTTCTGAGTTCTATGGGGCCTCAAACAGCCAGAAAGAAACCCCAAGGTCACAAACACATCCCAACAAACATCAGCCTGGCATCTGCCTTCTGCCATTCCCTTGTGAAAGATACCCTGCTTTTCACTCCCCATTCAGAGGGGATGGAGAGCTGTGTACTATTACTCAGGTGTTGGAAGACACCAGACAGACTTCCAAAGTGGTCCTTCTGCATCTCTAATCTCACACACAGGGATGCTGAGACTTAGGAGTTGCAAAGCACCTCAGAGAACCACAAATGGAAAGCACCATGGAAGTGTTAAGCATCTAATCCTTTCTAAATCTTATTTAGCTATTTGCTTTAATAGTACAGCTTGCAGGGAACAAGCTGTATTCTATTTTTGCCTCATGCATCAGCAAATTTGCCAAATAAGCACCAATTCCAGAATCTTTACTGCTAATATACAAAGCAGAAACGACAGCTTATGGACAGTTCACCAAGTCCAGAGTGCTACCAGCTCAGGGGAGGGAAGGGAGAAAGAGAGATTTCTATAATCAACTACAGTAAAAAGTTGCTAAGTGAAAGTAAATAACCTGCAATTTTGAGGGCTTTTTTTTTCCAGACATAAAGCTACTACAAATGTAACAGCATGGAATTGCTGATGGACGTTTAAGACTATGTGATGCATCTGACTCACGGACACAAGAGTTAGCAAATAGAACTTGTAGACATCAAACAGTTTGTTACTGTGACAAAGAAAATCCATCTTTGCTCCTAAGAATCTCCAAACATAGTATCACATGTGTTTGCAGCTTTAGTTTCAATGCCCAGATTTGGTTCCTGGGGTGCAAAGCACTCCTGCAACTCCATATCCTTTGAAGGAAGTTTTACTTCAGTCTTCTACAAATCTTTCCTTTCAGTCATGAAAGGCAACTGGTTGGATGGGGGCAGGTAAGTGCTGGATCTTCTGAAGCACATGCTGCACCCAGGTAATTTGCACTGTCCACATTTAATAAATTACACTCACTTCTTATTCCGCACTAGTTCAACCATTTTACCAGGGTGCAAGTTTTGTTTTGTTTGCTGTCATCCCCTACACAAAAAGCTAGGCAAACCCCAGCTTCACTTCCATGCAGCATAAAATGGCACTTAGCAAGAGCCCCTCAGGACTGAGTCTGCTCCTGCCTTCCAGCTCAGTCATTCTAGTTTAAACAGGTGATATTTTAGGAGTGTGGCTCATTATAACTTTTTTTTTAAGAAAAAACAATCTTCCCACAGGTCCTAAAGCAGAGCTAATGAAGTTAGCTGGTTCCACCTAACAATGAAACTGAGAGAAAAGAACAAAACCATACTGGAAAATAATTCATAAGGCAGAGAACAGATAAAAATCCAAGACGAGTAAGTACTAGCTCAGAACAATGGTAGCAGATAGATTTAATTTTATTTTCATATAGTTTTCATTACGACTTAAGTAGTGCTGCTTCTTTCTTCTACCCTCCATCACCTTTACCTTTTCCCCCTCTTCACTTAATTACTGATTTATCATCAGAAAGGAGAGAGATTAAGAAGTCAAATCTGCTCATAGAATCTCTGTTGGCCATTTTCAGGCAATGAAGGATTAAACCATGTGGAATCATCATGTTGCATGACTTTTGTCCCCATTACTACTTTTTCAGAGACCAGGGTTATGCTGATCTAATGAATGGCCACTAGAACGTGGTTTTCTCAAACAAGCCAGAATACCGGATTTTTAATGTAGTTATTGTTTCATTTAACTGAAGTGGACTTTGAAGCACTATGAAGTAAACAAAAGAACATTACATCAGCAGTTTGTTAAATGACCTGTCCTCTCTTAAAGGGCAGCCAGATTGTGCATACAGTGGAAGCAGTAAGTGCTGGGAGACCTGCAGAGTGCTGGAGACAGCAGACTTCTGAACTCAGTGGCAGGAAAGCAACAAGCTTGGTTCAAAACACTTACCCAAACTGTTGGGTAGTCAGCACTTCTCCCCTTTCCTCCTTCTGCATCTGCATTTCCTTCTTCCTTTCAATGTTTGCCAACGTAGGAAAATTTCTAGAAGGGAAAAAAATAGTTTCACTGGCTCTCATAGGATTCACTGTACTTCCTCAATTCCCCCTTTACCAAACCAGCTTCCTCTATAAACACTGCAGATTTTTAAAAATTTTCAAGGAAGTTTAACAGATTCTTTCTTTCTTAAAAAGGCATTAGTGAGGAAAAGAAACCTGAGTGCATTTATGCTTACATATCCAGACACAATGAACAAAAAAAAAATTCAAAAAATCTATCACATTTGCATTCTTAGATTTACCAAACCATCAAGCAAGGTACAGACAAACAGTTTGGTTACAGTCATGGACTCTCTGTTTGCCCCAACACATAACTGCATGATTTAGTCCTCCAATTTTATTTTTATGGAGCTTCAACTGGGTTATTTAAATGACATGCCTTTAGCAAACTAACTGCTGAGTCCTTGTAAACTAACAAAAAAAAAAAGGCTATAGGAACAGCTTCTGGGTGCACAAGATTCCTTTAATGTGACAGGGAAAAGCACACAAGTTCCTTCTCAAGTTACATTCAGCATTGTGTTTGCACACTGACCTCAAGTTCATCAGAATTACTGCCCCTTTTAAATTCCAGATTCAAGAAAAATTGCCAAATCATGCAGATGAAAAGAAATCTACTGTTACAACCATCTCCCAAACCATCCCTTCTCTTCCATTCCCCACCTCCCTTAACATCCTTCCCTCCAGACAAACGCCTCGCTGGTTCTAACACGCAGAGCCTGTGCAGCAGGCTTTTTACCATCAAAGCCCAAAAATGGCTACACTACTTGCTCTGCAAACATTAGTTAGCTAAATCCCAGTGCTTTGAGATAAAGGTGGTAAATGAGAAACACATGCACATGCTCCCCAGCTTCTGGATAGAAACACAAAGTATAAATATTTGATGTCTATTAAAATGGAGTAAAGAGAAACATAGAACAGCTTCTCACTATAAATAGCTATCAAAAAAGACACATCTCTTTCTTTAAATATTTAATCTTATCACATGCATTTCCCCCATATTACAGCATGAATGCTAAGTGTCACATTGATTCAAGACAGCTTCAACCACATACCAAGGGAAAAAGAGAAGCATTTTCTACAAGACAAACCTAAACACACTACAGAACTTGTCTCCTTTAAGAGGATTTGAACATGAGCTGTCAACATCTATTTTCATTGGATTTCTCCCAGAAATCTGCCATACAGCTCAAGTGAGCACAGGGATGCGATGTTTTACCTCTGCTCTTCCCTGTTAGTTAGATTTGTTCATCCATGTTACAACACTCCCAGCACACAGCAAATGTGCAATGAACTCTTTAATCTCAAGAGCTTCACACTGACAAAGACCCCTGTGCTTGGCACCTCTCTGCAGTTTTAGGATAAGGTGCTTTCCTTCAAACACAAAGGCTCCCAGGAGGACAGCAAGCTATAAAATAAGTAGTTATGCTCAAAAAATCCCCAAGCTTGTTGTAGAGATTGGGGGGGTGGTTTTAAATACAAGGGAAGACCCTAAATAGTAGAGCAAAGGAGTCTTCAAATGCTCCAGCACTTATGCTGATTAAGGACACATTCAGACATGCTCTCCCAACACGATTTGAGACATGAATGCCTCCCACTTTCATTCCTGTGAGTTACCACTCCCTCCACGAGCCACCGTAATGGACTGCATGAACACTTTCAGTTCCATTCACTGCCAAGACTGACAGATTTCTCCTAAACCACCCTTCCAGCTGACACAGGCAGTAACTGACAGCTGGTGAGAGCTCAAGTCACAAGTCCCAGTATGCCTGCAGAAGCACATCTGAAGGCATCTGTAGTGGCTCTGTTTATTTTCTCCAGCTCTTCTCAAATGTTAAACGGCATTTTACTCCCTGCCTTTACCTCATGCTTATACTGATGGAGTCTCTCCACATAAAAGGCCATATGCTTAAATCCCAAGATCTGACTTGGGTTTGCACCCTTCTAAGATGTCAAGCCCTCCTCCTCTCCTAAGAAAATGACGTTCTTAAAATATTACCTACAAACACCACTGAAGTAGAAGTAGCCCAGCACTTACGCCTTGCAAACAACTTGTCAGAGCTTGAATACAAACAGCTTCATCAGTCCCCACAGGGCTTTACAAACCTAAGCAACTCAGTGTAAAAGGGAGACTTAGACCAGGAGGTGATGGTCTGGCACAGCAGACTTCATGAAGCCAGTACTGCCTGAGAAGGCAGCCCCATTTCACAGCAGCTGCAGTTCCCAACCGTAGACACTTCTACAATCCAAACTTTTCCAAAATAAATTGATAATATCAGAAAACTGCTTTTAAGACTAAGATGAGTATATCACATATACCTCAACAAAGTGAGATACGCAAGTAAAGGATACCCTAAGCTTCTAGAGACAGGGAACAGTGACACTGAGCATAATCACTAACACGTGTGTCTTAGTGAATAGATTTTTTCTTTCAATAAATAAGCACACTAGCCAGAGCCATGCAATTTTTTATAGGCCAGCATACGCTATCTTGCTCACATAAACATTGGAGTAAAGCAGCTCTTAGTGAGCAGTGAAGAAACAGAGCTTTGCCAACATCTAACAGAAAAGAGACCTGTTTCTATAGCAGTTTACACAATGAATTCCTGAGTCAAGAGCTGTACAAGTTTATCATTTTAATAGGAACAGCACTGTGTGCAAAATGCCTCAATAATTTCTTGAGCTGGTCTTAATTGCATATGCACAGCCAACAGCAAAGGAGACATGGATAGCCCAAAGGGAACAAAAATGACCCAAGAGAGCTGATAAAATCTTGGCTTAACTTTCCCACATCTGATTTAACCATATGTTAGCTGAGGCAGTTTTATTGCTAATCTATCCCAGCAGATCAGAGTAAACTTTATTGTGTCTATGTTTACCTTGATCTACTGACACATCCCTTCTACTTTGCTTCTCTACTTTTACCAAGTTCTAAGAAATTATTTTCCATATTACATCTTTCACTACTACGAATGCAACGCCAGGGAGGATTCCAAACTACTCTAGGATTATCATTATGCAACTAGAAAACCACGAATTAATTAAAAGTGGTGTGGTTTACAGTACTGGACTTCAAGCACTAAGCACACGCTCAAGCCTATGAGATGTATTGCAAGGAAATACAACAGACAATTCCTATCTGAACAACCAATGCCAAGAGATTAAAGAAAGCAGGATATAAAGGGGAGAATTTACAAGCAGAACGCAAGCTCAAGAAAATCCCCCAATGTTATATTAGGGGCTAAGCAAAAGTAAGTTTAACAATTCGCTTTAACACTAAAGCAGCTTTGCCACATTCTTACTAATAACCATTGCTCAAGAAATGTTGGTGAGAAACAGATGGGCTGGCAGGACCCAGATCTCACTTGTGGAGTAGGGAAGACAGCAATACCTCATTCTGACACATTAAGGAAATGCATTGCAGATAATTCTCTTTAAGCTCATGTTAAAGTAAAAATATGCTGAAGACAGCACATTTCTCAACACTTGGAAGGGACAGGACAAATCAAAACAAGAAAAGTTGATGTCAGACCTCACAACCATCTGTCTGCAAAATACAGGGAAACCCTGAGATCCCATGGAACTTCACCTCTATTGCTCTTTGCTTAATTAGATTTCTTGGCTCAGCAGGTTCAACAGGAAAACAGCATTCCAACCCACCATGCTTCATCCAGAGATACTCCTCACCAGTTCTCCCCCTCCTCTTTCCTCTATGAGAGTAAGGCTACACTTTAAACACAAGCTCTTTCTTAAAGAGTTTAAGCAGGATACACAATTGAGCAACACAGCAGCTAATTAAGAAGAAAAATCTCAACTCTGCAAGTAATTATTTATAACGGCTGAAAGAACAAGCAAGACAGGATGCAGCATGGAAACACATATTAAATCACTGCAACCTAATTAGAAACAAACTATTAATGACCTAAAAAGATTCATTCTTAGCTCTGATTGGAGCTTCTAGAAAGAAAAAGGTTTTTTCCTGTCACCATAAACCAAAACTGCTTAATAGCTCAGACTCCCTCTGGTGTCCCTTTTATTCTGTACAACACAATGTTTACTGTGAGTCAACAACAGACCTTCAGTACTAAACTGATGCTTTGCTGGTGACCCAATTAATGCTTCACAAAAGTTCCAGCTGGCTTTCTCTCTCTGCCTGCCTCCCACCCCCTTTTTTTTTTTTAATTAAAAAAAGAAGGATGCTCATAGAGCTTCCTCGCTGTACAAAGAGTAACAAAAGCCACCCAGGTAGTCATTCTACACCCATCCATCACGGCTAAATAGGATGCCCACAGAAGGCCTGAAGTACCAAGATAAGGCACAGCACTACTCCATCTAGTGGCCTTGTCTCAGACAGTCCTAATCCCATTTCGCCTTTTCTGGTTGGTGGCTGTGACCACGCGACTTTATTTCCTTTGATTTCACTGTGCTGCAGCAAGCAAAGGCTTTCAGCAATGTTGTACCACAGCTAAATCATATTCATCTGTAAAACCAACAATCTCTCTCGTGAGATCCTTCAGAAGCTCAGCAAAACCATCTCAGGCAGAGCATCACCCTTACAATTAAGTCTAGACAAAGGTTGCTGTGACACCCAGTACCCACTCCCCACACAGTGTCTCAACCACAATCCTGCATTCAATTCCCAGTTCCCTGACGTTCTAATATACAGGAGAGCGCATATTGACATATACACCTTAAACATCATTTCTACACTTCAACCTCAGCATCAGCCGCTAGACAGGAATTCTCCAGAACTCCTCCCAAAACAAACAAGTGTATGAAAAGTTCAAAACGAGTAGCAAAGACTCATTCAAAGACTACAAAGGAGTATGGATCTTTTACCTTGGAGCTACTGTTAGAAAATTAGGTCACTAAAAAAACACAACAGCAACATGTAGACTGAAAGCAAATAAAAACCAAGCCCTCAAGCATCTTTTGAATAAAAAGAAACCTTGGAATGAAAACTAATCTTTTTAATAATTGCCTAATCTAACACCAAACTTACATTTGCACAGATCACAACCAAGTTTTGTCTGGTTAACAATGGCATTTTAAAAATGGGAGAAAATAATTTCTTGTTTCTGTATCAAAAAAGCATTTTTTTTAAAGAACCTATGGATTATTTTCATTTGTAAAAAATGAACAGCAGGTGCAACAGCTGACTGCTGTGATGTGCTGACATAGTGGTAAGATTTCCCTTTGCCTTTCTGAAATTTGCAGAAAAAGCTGAAACCATATCCAAAGGAAAATTAAAACTTGCCAGAATGAACTTACATGCGGAGAAGTTTTGCTTCACCATACAGAAAAAAATGGATGGGATGCAGTTAAAAAAATCCACAGTAAATTCTATTCACTTCTCTTTTTTAACAAAAACAGCGTAAAAACTTATTAAGGGAAGCGAAGTTCAAAGCAAGAATGCGTTAACATTGCCTTCTGACATGAATGCAAGGTGGCTACATCAGTAAGATTCCATCAGACCACTGGGTTTATTTTCCCTAAAAAACCCCCATGTGACTAGTACACTGCCCTAGCTCATCACCACTGATATCAAAATTAAATTTATATCACTTCCCATTCTGCATATAGGACTCTTGCTCATGGAAACCAAACTCATGCACTGATCACTTGCAAGACTACATTCTAAATTATGAATAGAAGTGAGGAAAGCCTGCAGCAGCTTTCTTTCTCCTGCTGGGAAACTGTAGATTTTAATCCATTCAACTCTGAGGGGGGAAAAAAAAATCTGTGAGATAAATACTTCAACCCTGGTCAACAGAAAAGTTATACCCTCTCACATCACAGAACAAGAAATAATGAGAAATGCTGCTTATAGGAGAATTTTACCTTGCACCCCGCATACAATGTAAGTTAGACTACCTCAGAACGTATCATTCATGGTTTCTGTTCTCTTTCACTAGAAGAGCATCAAGCAATGCAGAAAGCCCTTAAAAATTACAGAAACTCCCTGGTGCAGTCCACTGGGACAACTTAAGCTGGAGAAATCTGCACACGGTACTATAATTATAGTCAGTACAATAGTTTTGGATTTTTTAGCTATTAAAAACCACCATACAAATATTTCTGACCTAAAATGTGATCAGTGATCAGGGTAAAAGGAATGAGACATTCACCTAACCTGGGGTACCAAATCAAGCATCTAGGAAAGCTGCTTCCTTCTCAGCTGATACCTTGCCTTCGCTTATAATCTTCCAAATTATTACAGTCTCTGCAGCTCACACTCTCCTGGCTCAGGCATTCTGACACAGATCACTACTGAAGGACTTTTGCAGGGTCAGTGGAACAGCAGCAGCAGCAAGTTACAGGCTGCTCCTGCCCTTCAGCTGTCATCTAATGATCACACAGGGAAAATACTGTAAAACAAAGTCATAGGCCACAAGTCTTACCTTTTTCTTTCTTCTCTCCATCTAGCAATCTCTTCCGGACTATCCAATTTTATTCTTTTAGCACCAGGTGCATGTGCCTAAGGAAAAAGTATTTCACAGTTGTTTAAAAGAGGAAGGAGAAGAAACACAAGTTAAAAAAGAAAACATCATTATGTCAGCTATAGTGGTACCACACAGTTTTCACCTCCAAAACTGGTGAGACTGTACAGAGAGATGATAAAATGAATCCATTAAGAAAACCCCATAGTATTTAACATATTTTCATCCACAATATTGTCTTAAAATAGATTCTTCTTGGAGGTGATACATTTTCTCTCCAGATGAATGAAAGCAAACCACTGAAGAATGAGAAAAGGGGCTATGATAAAGATGGCACAGACTCATATTTTGGGCCCAGAGGGTTACCTACATTTTTCCAGTGTATCTGAACAATCTTCTCATGTGCACTGAAATTGCAACCTTCTTCTGTGCACTGCAAGATAAGAGGGTAAACTTAAAACACACCAATTCACACAATCTATAAACAAGCTTTTGAGCACACTTCAAATAAACTCAGTACCAGTTGCCTGTTACAGAGGCTGTGTAAGCTACCCAGTTTGCAAACAAAGGTGACTGTAAAAGGAATAAGCAGGGATAATGTACTTTTAAATTTCATCTGATTTTAGAACAACCAGTGTAGCCAATGTATCTCATAACTGAAGAGAAAGTGAAGTTTACCTAAGATAAAAATTTGCAAGACTCTCCAATTTCAAATTTTGATAATTTTCAATAAATGAGATTTTTAAAAATGTTTTCCACGCAAAAACTGTACATGCTATAGTGATGTCAATGAATTAATTCCTATGACTTAGCATTACTTCACAAGAAAAACAGTTAAAAAGGCTTCAGTAATAAGACCAAAAATACAACTGAAGCCTCCCCTATATACAGCATTCAGAAAAAAAATCCCCCACTAATACTTGACATAGCTCTGGAATCTCTTTCCTATGTCTTCTGTTCCAAGAGTGGCTACAGCTAACTGCTTGTCAGGCACAAAGGTAAAATTCAAAGTGTAAATAAAAGAAGCCAAACTCATCAACCTGTTTATGTTGTGAAATATGTTCATCATACTTCTCCTGGTTTTTATAGCCACGGTCACAGGTATCACAGTAATGAGAGAAAACTGGCTCTTTTTTCTTTTTGGTCTGGAAAAAAAAAAAAAGAAGAAATAATCTCAGGATTGCAGTTACAAGATATTCCTGTATTTAAATAATTGTGAAACACTATTAGTATTTTTGTTAATAAAGCAGTTACATGTTTCAAAAGTTTTAAAGATAAGCTAACATAACATGAAAGTTAAGTTCAAATCACTTATCTTCTAAACAAAGTGCCCTGCACTCTGTTTAGATGAGTTCTTCCCACTCCCTCCCAGCTCTTCCCACTACCACCTTTCAATCAATTATTGCCTCTGCAAACACACCAGTCTGCTGGCACAGACTTACCGGGGGCTGTGGGATTTAGGTCAAAGCCCCACATCTCTTCCCTACCAAGACAGACCATGACTGTTCTCCTATGACATGTACAAGTTCAGAGGGCAGCACAGACCCTTCCTCCTCCCACTACACACATCGGTGTCATCTGGCTGGCTGGTCTTGACCACGTAACAGAGCACTAATGTAATCTAGGCAGTCGGGGATCACCACAGTAAGGTGACAGAAACCGGTGTAAGAATTTGGTTGACATGTATCTTTCAAGAGTTACAGAGTGTCACATGCTTGCTCTCTTGTAAGGGCAAGCGTTACACAGGAGAATGAGATCTCTACGGTGCCTTAGGCCAAGTCCTGTAAGACTGATACCATCACAGAATGACAGAATGGTTTCAGTGGGAAGGGACCTTCCAAGATCACCTGGTTCCAACCCCCCCACCACAGGCAGGGACAATCTATGACTAGATCAGGCTGATCAAAGCCCCATTCAATCTGGCCTTCAACACTTCCAGGGATGGGCCAGTCACAGCTTCTCTGGGCAATCTGTGCCAGTATCTCATCTTCTTCATAGTAAAAAACGTCTTCCTTATGTCCAGTCTAAATCTATTCTGCTTCAGTTTAAAACCATTACCTCTTTTCTATCGCTACAGGCCTTACTATAAAGTCTGTCCCCATCTTTCTCCGAAGTTCCCTGTAAGTACTGAAAGGATGCTGCAAGGTTCTTCCTGGAGCCTGCTCTTCTCCAGGCTGAACAACCCCAGCTCTCTCAGGATAGGTGCTCCACCCTCTGATCATTTTCGTGGCCTTTCCCTGGACCCACTCCAACAGCTACATGTCCCTCTTCCGCTGGGGACCCCACTCCATACCTTTGGCTTGTTATTTTCTTCTGGACTATGTTTACTAAACGCAGGCCCTTGCTTGCCGCGCCACTTCTGGGAGAAATTACCATTTCCACCTTGAGAACAGAGAAAACAAGATGAGCCATTCACAGATACAGCTGGTAAAACACCCGCTTCCTACTTAGGTGGGCAACGGAGAAGGGTCTAGGGAAGAGACAAGAGAGGGTTGCATGACCAACATGCTTGGAGGGAGACTCCTCCAGCCCCAAGGGTTCAGGACAGCCCCGTGGGATGGGAAGGAGCCCATGGGCCCAAGACAGGGCTTCTCCCCTGCCCCTCACCAGCGTGCGGGCCCTGCGGTCGCGCTCCGTAGGCCGGCGGGAACCAGGCGGGGGGCGAGGCGTAGCTGTGCGGGGGAAGGAAGCTCTTGGGCTGCGAGTAGCCGTCCGCAGCGGGGTAGCCCTCGGGCTGCGGGTAGTTCTGGGCAGGCTGGGAGTAGCTCTCGGCGGGAGGGATGCTCTGGCC